>PVIW01005067.1:52778-115347 GCA_004026585.1 Noctilio leporinus
TCAGGAGGAAAGGGGGAGGGGGGAGGGGGGAGGCAGAGGCAAAGAAGGGGAGCAGCTTAGATAAGAACCTAGTATAAAGGAACCATGGACATGGACAACAGGTGGGATTGACTTTGGGGGGAAAGGGTGGGTGGGGAGGGGGACAGAGGGGAGAAAAAAAGGGATGGATGTAATACAACAACAATAAAATTAAAAGAAAGAAAAAAAAAATTCCTCCCTGAATGTATCTAAAATGACACAAATATAAGTTGGTTTTTCCAAACATAAACTCCATGACTGCAGTTTTGTTTTGTTTTGTTTTTGAAAGAGCCCAAGCCTTTGGAAATATCTTAAAGCAAGTGTCAAGTTCTCTTCAACAAAATGGAGGGTGAACCATTGGAAATGATCAGCTTGCTTGTGTAGCCAACCTGGTAAATCATTTTGGACAGTTCTGGCATTGCAGGAATTGGTTGTACCTTTTCCGTAGTCCTTAGCATTAGTTGCTTTTGTTTGAACCCTCTGTCCAGACTTGATCATCTTTTAGTGTGTATGGGAACCAGTGCAAATGAGTCACCTTTCATCGTGAAGTTCTTATATTCCACCCCATTCCTGGACCTATGTTCCTGTTCTGATTCTCTGGCCCTTTTTAGTGCCAGAAGTGAACAGGTTAAAAAACAAAGATGCAAACAAACAAAATTGCAATTGCTAAGGCTGTTCTGTTGTGCAAGAGAGAGGCTGCTTATGCAAACTAAGTGTTTAGATGGAAAAAGAGGAAATCAAGAGTGTAAGGTCAGGTTGGAAAGGCGTTCTGAAAATCTCTGTCCCCTAATGTTTCTGGATAAAATGTAGTAAATAAATTACTGGCCATGGGCAAAAACATAGAAATAATCAGATGTAAAAAAGGACAACTTTATTCGGTGCTTTCTCTTTGTGTGGAGAATTTTGGTCCTTGCAGAGGGACAGTACCCAGCTTCCGCGGTTGCTGCCACTTGATCCCGCGATGGGGGTGCTCTGGAAGCACCTTGGGGGCGAATGAGTAGGAGCCCCTCACGATCAAGGTCGTCCAATCCATTTACTAAGTTGAGCATCCTTCCATGTCACTTCTTAGAAGCAGGTCTGTGTTCCCCCTCCAAGCTGCCCCCCACCTGGCTGCGCCCCACCTCCACTGGACCCACAGCAACCAGGCACCACGGGTGGTGCAGAGGGGCTGCTGTGGGGGCGGGCGGGCCTTTCGACGCGATCACTGGGGAAGTGGCGAGGACCCGGGTGGCCGCTGGAGGCGCGTGCGCACAGGTGCCGGGGCGCCCGCAAATACACCGCGGCTAACGTGGGGGCGGACAGGGGAAGGGAGGGGACGGCCTTACCAGATCTATGAACGTCAGGAATTTCCAGCTCCCTCCGTAGGTCTGGTGCGAGGGCATTTCGATGGCCTTGTAGTTGCACAGGACCGAGCAGTAGGACAGCAGGATCGCCACCCGCAGCACCTGACAGGGGACAAGCGCCATGTTCGCCAGAGGCCTGGGCCGGCGGGGATGCTGGCCGGGAGGCGAGGCGCGGGGTGTGCGCGGTGGGAATCCGGGCTCCGTGGGCCGGAGGCGCGGAGCAGGACGCGCCCAGCTGCAGCCGTGTGACCGCTGGTGCCCGGGCGACCCGCGGGGGTGGGCGGGCGAGTGCGGGCGCTATCTGGGGCCGCGGCCAGGCGGGCGGCGTGGCGTCAGCTCCTTCGTCATCTCCGTCATTCTGCTCCAGCGATCTCCGGCCCCAGGAGACCCGGCCGGGGGCGCCCCCTAGGCGTCCCGGGAGTGGCGGGGCCGGGTGGGGAGGGGTGGCCCCTGAAGGGCTCGGAAACCGACCTCCGGGGGCTGCTGCGGGTGACACTGGCAGGGCGGGGCGGGAGGTCAGGAGCCGCGCCCCAAAGGCGAGGACCCCGGTGTCCACCAGCGTCCCAGCTGCGGGATTTCGGGGAAGGTCCCTGCGGTGGGTTTGGTGCTGCGAAACCCGTGGGGGTGTCGGGCTGAGGGCGGGTAGAGTCACTTCCTTTCTTTTGGACCTAAGTGGGTTTTAGCGTTAGACTCCTTACTGTCCAAACCTTACGGGCTGACTATGGTGAATTCTATTCCAGTAGATAGTCGCCCCTGCTCTTTCCGCAGGTTTACAAGTATCCCATTAATATGTACCAAGACAAACTGAGAAGTTTGGACAAAGAGGTTTATAAATAAAAGGTTAAAAGAAAGAGATAACTTTATAGTGCACGATTGCAGTCTGCTTTAAAAAAAAAAAAAAAACAAAAAAAACAAATCATTCTGAGTTTGGATGTAAAACCCGTGTGTGTAATTTAATACCAATCTTCAGGGTTAAACTGGGTGTGCTCTTTTACTTATTTTTTCCTACATTACATGCGCAAGGCTTAATGGAAGGAAAATAAATATAAACCGGATTCCCTTTGCCTTCCAGCAAATGTTGTAACATCGGAGTTTCATCAGTGTGTGGGCAACGTAATCACATTTTAGTCAACCAGGGGCAAATTGTGAAAAGATAACATAGGTATTTCCTGTGGGTCCGTTTAAAACAGGTGTCCTCTCCAAATAGCCTCTGCGTCAGGCTGTGGAGGGGGGGAGACGGAAAGCAGAGAGAGAATGTGGCAACTTATAAATGTTTGCCTGAAGTTTTCCAATCAAGCTCTAATCCAAAGTTGAGAGACCCAGTAGATTATTTATTTACTTATGTGTTTGTTTATTTTAACTATTTTACTCATTATTTTTAGAGATAAAGACAGGGAGGGAGGAAGAAAGGGAGAGAAGCATCAATGTGTGGTTGCCTTTCACCTGCCTCCAGCTCTGGACCTGGCTGGAGACCTGGCTTGCAACCTGGTTACGTGCCCTGGCTGGGAATTGAACCAGCGACCTTTGAGTTTGCAGGCCAGGGCCTATCCACTGAGCTGCCAGCCAGGGCTTCCAGTAGATTTTTAAAATTGGCCTTATAATTATGCTAGTAAAAATGATGTAAAAAAATCAAAATAATTCCAAGAAGATTCTACTAGCCTAAAATGATTCATTACTGACGATTTGTAGCTTTCTCTTCATGTGAAAGTTGGGTCTAATTTTTTTTAAATTGTGTGTCCATGCTACATGTGTATAAGATTGTAAGACTTGAAAGTAGATCTGAAGATCTATCTTGCTAAGTCTTTGATAAAGTTTTGTAAGTTCATTCAACATCCTTTTAGTTCAATATGACTTCCTAACTTACAAATTAGAAAATAATTCATAAGACCCCTTGCCCCCATTAGTACAAAATATAAAACTATTTTCACAAAACCGGTTACAATTTTATTCTGTGGTCAGTTTCTTTTTAAATAAATAACTACAATACTCAAAGAAGTGTTTTGAATTTATTTTAATAGGGTTGCCTTTGTAAATCATGTGATTGCCTATCCATGGCAAGATGATGAGTTTTATTGGGGGGGGGGGGCGTTAATGAAATATTTGCATAAGCCATGACTCATGTATTTTACGGAGAATGTCAGTCTACAATTTTAAGAACTTCTTGATAATTATGTATTAACATGTCCAGGTTGCTCTTTTTGCTTTTTATACACTATCTAATCTTAATTATGTTTAAAGGTGTTCTTCATGAAAATAATATTAATCTAGACATGGATTAATAATACAATGGGGTGTTGATTTTAAAACTTCACTCCTTAGAAAATTATCCTTTTTTATGAACTATAATAGATTACTCACTGATAAAGATTTACATGATGATTCCATATTTGAGTTAAAGAATATGTTGTGAGGGGAAATGTCTATGTGTCACTTGTTTATCTTTTGCATTCTACCCCAGAATTAGTGGGAATGGAGAACAGCTTGACTCTGGTGAATTTCATGGAAACATGTTTCCCAAGAGAGGATTTCAGGACCCTGCTTTAGTTTCTGTTTTGTTTTATTTTTAATTGTAATAGCTCTTACTCTTAGTCTTTATATGGGCTGAAGGCATACTTCCTTGAATAATTTAAAAACTAATATTCCTCTTTTTTTTGGAGGGGAAGGGTGTCTGATATGTTAGTGATGGCAATCTTCACTATTTTTGGAAAGGGAAGGGACCCCTGTGTCTCCCTTATGTTGTATTCCAAGAAGCCAACTCCATACTGTCATGGATCTTTGCTTAAAAATGCAGGAGGAGGAATTTTTCATGTATATCATTATAATACTCTATGTTTATGCATTTCCTTTGATTCTGTGTTTATGTTAAATAAGGATTTTCTAATAATATCAATATATTTGAGCAAATCATTTTTCCTCTTCACATTTGTCTGCACCACAGGGTAGAAGTTGAGATGTTTTCTTTTGAGAAGTTTGGGCATGAGAAAAACCCTTTTTGTATCACAAAAAAATACAGCTTTGAGTTGCTTATTTTTTTCTTCATTAAAAACATAGTATATTTAGTATAGTAAAATAAGAAAGTCTCTCACCAGCCAGAGAAAACACTAAATATTTCAGCATGTACCTGCAAATCTTTTTACAATATCCTGTGGTGGGCAAAAGTATACACAAAACACAGAGTTTATTCTTGTATTACTATTTATTAATTATTGTAAGAATTATTAACCTATTTTGGCCCACCCCTGTTTACTTAGCTTGTTGTGACATACTGTACAACAATTTGCACACGCAGATTTCTTTTGCTTTAAATTTAATAAGAATATTATCTTATTATTGAAAACTCATTGTAAAATTACCTTTGACGATTATGTAACATCATATGAACATATATTTTGCTTCAACTTTTCTCTGTTTTTAGATATTTAGCTTGTTTCCAGCTTTTTATTGCTACAAATACACTGCAATGTCTGCGTTTTGAGCTGAGAAAGCCACTTTTTAAAGGATTATTTGTAGCTTAACACTAGTTAAGAAACCACCCTTTTATAACCAAATGTGTATATTTTTCACACACGTTTCTATGAATGGAGCCAAGTAGAGCTGTTTTGCCATAGAAGGCAGTTGGGGACGATGAAGATTTACATGAAAGAAGTAGATAAAAATCACTCTTTTTTCCAGTAACTTATGCTCATTACAGATTTTTTAAATTGCCTTAGGTATACAGCATAGTGCCAATGCATTTAATTAGTCATATTTTTTAATGCCATTTATTAACCAGGAAGAGCTATTATTTCCAGGCCAAAGAGCAGCAGTTACGGGCAATTGTGCTCCTGTTGCTGGTTGCAACAGTTTTTGCTGATTTATCAATGAATTGTAGGGAAGCTCATTTATAAGTGAGCTAAAGTGAAGTCTACTCAATGAGCAGATTTCTAAATACCAAGGATTCTATGGAGAGTCGTGGAAAAGCTTTAGAGAAAGTGGTGTGGAGATTCAGTGAGATTCCCCATCTAGAGCTCGTACATCCTACTTCTTTCCCGAACCTTCCGTGCATTTGCCCATGCTGTCTATCTGTCTGTCTGCCCATGCTGTTCGTCCTGCCTGAACTCCTTTGTGTGCACATACCCGGACCCAGCACGACTGGCAGGGCTCAGGGTGAATCCACTTTGACAGTCCCCCTATGACATAGGATGTGGTCTTGCTGCCACGTGGATGGCTTACTGGTGATTCAAATTCTACATGTACTCATTGAACTCCTTATTTCTGCTTCAAAAACGGTTCCCTCTGCAGGGTCCCCAGTCTGTGGAAACTGCACCACCCTGCCATGTTTGAAACTTGGGACAAAGCTAGATAGCCTGGGAGTATCAGTCTTTTAAGGTGCTAAAAATCCCTAGCAATGTAACAGATTGAATGTAATCCCCTTACCAAAATTCTTCCCAAGAAAGAGGCTGTATGTTTTAAAATAGAAGAAATATGTTCATAAGAAGAAACATGTCCATAAACTGCTTTGCTGGATGGCGTAACTGATGAAGAGAGACCTCCTAAAACATTGGAGAGTAACACAAATCGTTGCCAAATTTCTTCTCCCCAGTAGGTGTCAAGATAATTGCAGAGTTTTTGTTTTGCTGAGTCTATATATGAGTTCAGTCTATATATCAGTCTACTACTCTGGGTAGTAGAGAAAGGGTGTGGGCCACCACCACCAGGGGGCCTTTCCCACAGCCTTCAGCCTCTAGTCTAAATAAATGTTAAACAGATAATCAGAAGATATTTCTGGGGTCTTAAATGCAAATCCTTCAGAGAAAAACAGGCATGTATTATAGCTAAGTAAAGCCAGAGGTAAGGTAATGGACATGGTTGGATCTACAACAAACTAGCATAGTAAATGCCCTACCTAAATGCATTTTCATTCAAATAAAAAAAAAAAAAAAAAGTCAGGAAAACTAAAAAGCACAGCTGTGTGCTACAGCTGGCCACAGGTAGAAACTTTTGGACTATCCTTTTGAAACTGTGCTATGTTAGCACCTTACACACCATGTCCCTAAAGCCCTGTCACTCATCATCATCATTGTTAAGAAGGAAGGTTGCTTTGGTTGTAGCTGACAACCCTAGTCCTGGAAGCAGGAGGGAGGAGGTCATAAAGGTGAGTCAAAAGGGCATAGGTACACTGTCTCTGAAGGAAAGTTTGCAGGACAATCTGCCACACAACCATTCCACTGTCACCTCCTTGTCAGTGTCCTTCCAAGTGGCCAAAAAGCAGCCTTCATTCTGGGCCTGCTCAACCCAAAATCAGGGCTCCATTTTCAAAGAACGGGGATGTTATGGGGTGAATTATGTTCCCCAAATATGTTATGTTGAAGTTCTAATTCCTCAGAAAGTGGCCTTATTCAGAAATAAGGACACTGGAATATAATTATTTAAGAGATGATGTCATACTAACATGAAGTAAGTCCCCAATCCAAGAGGTCCAAGGTTGTTATAAGAAGACAGGAACGCACAAGGAGAATGCCATGTTGAAGATGGAGACAGAGCATGGAGTAATGAGTGACAAGCCAAGAGGTGCCAAGGATTGCAGACTGTCCCCAAAAGCTAGGAGAGAAGCCTGGAATATAAAGTCACCCTCACAGGCCTCAAAAGGAACCAACCTTGCTGACCCTTTGATTTCCAGTTTGTAGACCCGTGAGACAATAAAGGTTGTAAGCCACGTGTCCTGTGGTGCTTTGTTGGTGGCATCTCTAGGAAACTGAGACCAGGGAGGATACTGGGAGAGATCACTAATAGTTTCCACCACAATATCCAATTAGGATTCGAATGCCAGTAATCTGTTCTCTAACATTTCTCAAATCTGAGCTTTCATTTTTATTTCTGCTAATGTTTCCTCATTGAATAAACCCTGTAACTGCTCTTCCCATCTCATCCTTACATTTCTACATTACCCTTAACACTGTCATTATAATTATCTTCCTGAGATTTTAGGTCAGATTTTATCCCTCCTCTCCTAAAAAAAACAGTGACTCTTACTTCCTTAGCATGGTTTATCTGGCCTTAACCCACTGTTTCAACTTCCATTATTGCTCCCTTTCAAAGAATTATGAGTTCCATTATCATAGGATTACTTATTCCACAACCTCCCCACTAACACTCAGCATTTAGTTTTACTTTTACATGCCCCCTGGACACTAATAATTCATATCACCTTCTCCATCTGTCAAAAGTCTACTCATCTCTGAAAGCCCAACCCTACCGGAAATTCTCTAATACCTATACTTGCAACTCCTTTGCCAACTAGGAAGCACGTTCACATTATACTAAGTGACAACAGTGGCATCTGCTCCTTAGGGGGCAGCAGGTGAGCATCGCTGGCACAAACACCATCACCTTCTTGGAGGGCATTGCCCTGAGGATCCCTTCCTGTGGAACCAGCCAACCCATAGGGGACACATGTGTCAGAGGACATGATCTCTCTTTGGTAACAGGGGAAGTGTATTCCCCAAAAGTCTGAGATTATGTGAAGCAGCTAATCAAACTATTCCCTGGGGACCAGACTCTTTATCCATCTAAGGCAAGACTTTGGGGGACTGGTAGCCTCTGCAGTAGCACAGAAATGTGGAATGTCGGGATGATGTGATGGGTTGCTACTTCTTACCATATTAAGCAACTTTTCCCAGAATTAAGGGCAGCTAAAATGTCTGCAGTCCATTTATTGGCCTTTGGTGTTAGTTATCCTCAGAGCTAGTTAAAAGTCTGTTTTTAAAAACTAGTATAATAAACATCCAGCACAAAAGAAGAATTCAATAAAATTAAGCCAAGTACCATCATTTCATTTTCAGGGGACATGTGATTTTCCATGAGAGATGGCAGTGTCAGGCAGTCCTGCCAAGTGTCAAAAGCCAGTTTAAGTGATCTGTGAAGGTGGCCAACTCAGAGCTGAAAGAGTTCTTTGTTCCCTTGTTTTGAGGGAAGACCCTGGGACCCAGCGAGAGCTGCCGGAGCCTAAGTTAGTTCTGACATCTCACGCCCCTGGGGGTTGAGCACTCAGTCTCCATTCTCAAAAATCCATCTGTCAAAATCAAGCGGATGAATTTTTACATTCCTGACAGCTAGACTCTGAACATAAACCAAGATGTTAAATCCATAGGATGTTTGGAAGTTTACCTGGGATTGCAGGGATCTGGCTGGTCCAAGCCACAGTTCTAAGTAAAGTTGGAAACTGCTGGAAAGACATCTGAGAAATATTTCACTAGGGCAGCCCTCCTCTATCCCTATTTTTCCATTTCACTGTGTCTGTGATGTCTGGAGCTGCAGTAGCCATCTTGTAAGCATGAGCAGGAGAACCAGAGAATCCCAGAGCTATTTGCCCTGACACCAAAACACCAGCAGAACCAATCAATACCTGCTGTGTGTGGCCTTCTTCCAGGCTTCTTATGATGTGAGAACACAACCCCTTATTGGTCTAAAGCAATGTAGTCAAGTGTTCTGTCACATGTAGCTAAATGATGGTACAAGGACATATTTGGGATTATTTCCTAGAATGCTTTAAAAAGTGCTGAATCTTAGGGTACCAGGAGAATAAATGAGGAATTAGAACTACTAAGGAGACCAGAGTTTACACTTATGTATTTTTTTTTTTTATTTAATAAGCACTCCTATAGCACTTACTGTGGGCTGAGCTCTGATCTGAGCACTTCATAAATATGAACTCATCCTCACCAAGGGTGGTTACTAGTATTGTCTCCATTTTACATAAAAGGAAATAGAGGCATAGAGAAAATTAGTTAAACTGCCAAAGTCATACAGCCAGTCAATGGCAGAGCAGGGCTTGGATACGAAATCTTGAATTTTGAGTTTTTAATCATTACATCATGTTGCCCAGTGCTGCCAGTCAGTGCACATCACATCGAAGGATCTGACTCTGCTTCCACTACTGATGAGCTGTGTGACATTGGTTGTGTTTTCTCACATGGTAAAATCCTGATCTCCATCCACACTAATAACTGACAGAAATACACTATGTCTGGCAGAAACAGCATCTGTATTTCAGCATCTTTATAGACATTATTGTCTGATTCATAAGGACAAGAAAATTTTAGATAAGAATCCCAAAAGCCACAAACCATTTTGTAATAATTTTCATAAAACTTCCATTATTGACACTCTTTTTGTTATCATTTGGCCATGTCATTTAATTTCATGGTGTCTGAGGCATCTAAAGTTATCTTTTAAAAACTTGAGTTCTAGTTTCTTTAAATGATTGCTTCATCAGTACCTATTTACATTCTATTTCTCCATTATTCTTCTCACAAAAACTATATTTGACCACCAGATTCATTGAAGAATTATATTCAGTTTTATTTAATTTCCAGAACTGAATAATGATGCTCAAGTTTTATTTGGTGAATTAATTTCTTTCAAAATAGTACTGTTTTCTTCCACTTTACTATATATTAGAGACCACACAGTTTTATATTCACAATCACAGAATAGACTCATCTATTGGGAGGAAAATGTAGAGATCACTTAGTGCAGGCTCTTTCTTTTATAGATGATGGAACTGGGACTCTGACAAGTTAAATAATACTGAAGTCATACTGTTATTAGAAGAGCTGGATCTAAAACTTTCCTTAAGGTCATTTCTTTTCTTTTCTTTTTATTCTGTTTAAATTAGCAATTTTATTTTGTAGCGTCTTTTTAGGTCTATAAAGTATATAAGCAGAAAGTAGAGAGAGTTCTCATATACTTCCTCTCTCCCGCCACATACAATTACCTTTATCATTACTAATTTGCATTAGCATGGTACTTTTATTATAGTGAGCCATTATTATTACAGTTATGTTAAGGTTCACTCTTTTTGTTATAGAGTTCCATGGGTTTTGACAAATGTTAAGTGTCTTGTCTCCTCACTTAGTGTATCAAGAAGAACAGCTTTACAAAGCCCTAAAAATATCCCACCACTCCACCTACTCATTCCTTACTGCCTTTCTCTGAGTCTCTGAAAACTATTAATCTTCTTGCTTTCTTATAGCATTGCTGTTTTTAGACTTTCATATTGTTGGAATCATAAAGTATATAGCCTTTCCAGACTGACTTCTTTTACTTAGCAGTATGCATTTAAGCTTCCTCTGTGTCTTTTTGTGGTTTGGCAACTTCTTTCTATTTTTAAATACTATTCCATTGTGTGAATGTACCACTTTATTTATTCATTTACTTAAAAACATCTTGGTTTTGTTTCCAAGTTTTGCAGATATTAATAAAGTTACTTATAAACATTTGTGTGCAGATTTTTTGTGCATACAAGTTTTCAATTCTTTTGGGTAGATTCCAAGGAGCACAATTATTGGCTTATCCACTAAGACTATGTTTAGCTCTGTAAGAAACTGCTGAGCAGTTTTCCAAGGTGGTTGAACCATCTTGTGGTCCATAAGCAATAACAAGGGTTCCTGTTGTTCTCCATCCTTGTCAGCATTTGGTGTTGTCAGTATTTCAGATTTTAGCCATTGTAATAGTATTTCACTGATGTTTTAATTTGAAATTTCCTGATAACACATGATGTTGAGCAATTTATGTACACTTTTGCCACCTGTATATATTTTTTGGTGAGGTGTTTGTAAAGATCTTACGCCTATTTTAAATTGAGTTGTTTTCCTACTATTCAGTTTTAAGAATTCTTTATATTTTTCCCATACAAGTCTTTCATCAGATATGTTTTACAAATATTTCCTCTCAGTTTTTAGTTTGTCTTTTCAGTGTCTTCTGCAGAGAAGAAATTTTAAAATGTAATAAATCTAGCTTGTCAATTCTTTCATTCCTGGATCATGTCTTTGGTGTATTTAAAATCTCATTCCTAAACCAAACCACCTTGATTTTCTCATATGTTATCTTCTAGAAGTTTCATGGTTTTGTATTTTATGACTAGGTCTATGACCCATTTTAAGTTATTATTGTGTGTGTCTGTGTGTGTGTGTGAAAATTGTGATATCTCTTTTTTAGGCCCATTTTTTCCTTATGTGGGCTTCCAGTTTTTCCAGCATTATTTGTTGAAAAGACTGTCCTTTCTCCATTGAACTGCCTTTGGTCCTTTGTCAAAGATTAGCTGACTGGAATGATTGGACTTCCAGCCAAGATGGAGGCATAGGTAGACCTGCTACGTCTCCCTCCAGAACTAAGAAGGAACACATCTACCTCAAAACTAGTCACAACCAGAAATTCCAGAAACTTGAGCTGCATGGAAGTCCAGCGAACAAAGATATAAAGAGGAAATACCCATTCAGATGGGTAGGAGGGGTGGATCAGGGACACGAAGGATGGGGTTTGGCAGTGCCATTTGGCAGTGTGGCTGCTGTGGCAGGAGATCAGCTGTGGCTGGCTGGTGGAAAGCACAGTCACACATTAAAAACATAGGAACACCTGGGGAGTGCTCGCACACCAAACCACACTGCATGGCTTATGGTCCCAGTGCCAGGGGGAAAATAAAGCCCCATTGCTTCTGATTGAAAACCAGTGAGGGTTGGGGTGAAGGAAGAAACTGCTGATCTCTCAGCAAATCCATTTGTTTAGAGGCACCCATGGTCCTGGAATGTTGGCAGACCCACCCAGTCTGAGAACTATGGCCAGGGTAATATCTAGAAAAGTGCCAGTCCCGTATGGGAAGCAGGAGAAGTGCCTGGAAAAGGGATGAGTGCTGAGCAAGCTGCATTATTCCCTCTGAGACCCCTCCCCCCACATACAGCACCACCACATGGTGAAACAGGTTGCCCCGAACTGACAAACACTGAAAGCTCTTCTCCTTACAATGTAACAGGTGCAACAGCTCTACCTAAGCCACAGAGGCAAACATAGGAGCCTGACAAGTTGAGGAGACAGAGCAATATGGTGCAAAAAAAAAAAAAAAAAAAAAAAAAAAAAAAAAAAAGGAACAGATCAAGGTCCCAGAGGCCAAACTAAGTGATAAAGAAATAGCCAACCTGACAGATGAACAAATAGCCTGACAAATGCAGTTTAAACTGGTGATTAAGATGCTCACAGACTTGACAGACATGCTTGAGTATGGCAAAAACACAAGGGAAGAAGTGAAGGATAGGTTAAGTGAGGTGAAGGAAAATCCACATAAAACCAATGGTGTTGGGAGGGAAACTAGGGTTCAAATCAATGATTTGGAATATAAGGAAGAAACAAGCAGTCAACCAGTACAGAATGAGGAAACAAGAATTAAAAACAATGAGGAAAAGCTCAGGAACTTTTGGGACAATTTTAAATGTGCCACATCTGAATCTTAGGGATGCCAGAAGGAGAAGAGGAAGAGCAAGAAATTGAAATCTTGTGTGAAAAAATAATGAAAAAAAACTTCCCAAATTTGGTGAAGGAAATGGACATACAAGTCCAGGAAGCACAGAATGTCCTGAACAAGCTGTACCCAAAGAGGACCACACCAAGACACATCATAATTAAAATACTAAAGATTAAAAATAAAGAGAGAATCTTAAAAGTAGCAAGGGAAAAGCAGAGAATTACCTACAAAGGGGCCCTATAAGACTATGAGCTGATTTCTCAAAAGAAATTTTGCAGGTAAGAGAGGTTTGGGAAGAAGTATTCAAAGTGATAAAAAGAAAGGACCTACAACCAAGATTACTCTATCCAGCAAAGCTATCATTCAGAATGGAAAGGCAGGTAAAGTGCTTCCCAGGCAAGGTAAAGCTAAAGGAGTTCATCATCACCAAGCCCTTATTATATGAAATGTTACAGGGGCTAACTTAAGAAGAAGATCAAAACTGTGAACATTAAAATGACAACAGACTCACACTTATCAACAACAGAATCTAAAAAAAAATAGAAACAAAAATTAACTAAACAAACAACCAGAGTAGAATCAGAATCATAGGTATGGAGATCATTGGTAGGGTTATCAGCTGGGCAGGGGTAGGAGGAGAAATGGGGAAATGGTCCAGGGATTAGGAAACATAATTGGTGGGTACAAGATAGGCAGGGGGAGTTAAGAATAATATAGGAAAGGGTGAAATTAGGAACTTATATGCATGACTCATGGAAATGACCTAAGAGGGGTGGGATTGTGAGAGGAAAGGGATGTCCTCGGTGGAGGGGAGCAAAAGGAAAAGAAATTGGGACAACTGTAACAGCATAATCAATAAAGTGTACTTAAAATATATATTGAGTGATTCTATTCATATAACATTCTTTTTTTTTTTAAAGATTTTATTTATTATTTTTAGAAAGAGGGGAAGAGAGAGAGGCAGAGAGGGAGACAGACATCAATGTATGGTTGCTTTTCACCTGCCTCCAGCCACAGACCTGACTGGAAACCTGGTTTGCAACTTTGTTATGTGCCCCGGATGGGGAATTGAACCTGCAACCTTCAGGTTTGCAGGCCGGCACCTTATCCACTGTGCTACCAGCCAGGTGGATCATATAACATTCTTAAATGACAGAATTATAGAAATGGAGAATAGAATTGTGGTTGCCAGAGTTAAGATTGTGGGAGAGGACTGAGTGTGACTACAAAAGGGCAGAATGAAGAATACTGATGGCAGTGAAAAGGTTCTGGATCTTGCCTGTATCGGTGTCTGTATCCTAGTTGTAATATTGTTTATAGGTTTGCAAGATGTCACTGTTGGGGAAAGGGTAAATGACATCTCTCTATTATATTATGCAACTGCATGGGAATCAACAATTTTCTTTCAATAAAAAGTTTAAAAATGAAAAAAACATCAGCTGACTATATTTGTGTGGGTTTATATCTGGGCTCTTTATGATGTTCCATTGATCCACTTGTCTAGCCTTCCTTCAACACCACACTGTTTTGGTGACTGTGGCTTTATCATAAGCCTTGAACTCAGGTAGTTTCACTCCAACTTTGTTTCGGATATTCTAGATCTTCTGCCTTTCCATGTAAACTTCTGAAACAGTTTCCTAAAGTGACTTACTGATATTTGACTGGGATTACATTGGGAAGAATTGACATCTTAATACTCAATCCTCTTATCTATAACATGTAATATCCATTTATTTAGATCTTATTTGATTTCTTTCATCAAAGTTTTGTAGTTTTTCTCATACAGATCTTGTACATATTTTGTTAGATTTATATCTTAGTATTTTAGTTCTTTGGTACTAATATAAATGATGTTTTATTTTTACTTTCAAATCCTAACTGTTCATTGTTGTTATATAGAAAAACAGTGGTCCTTTGCATATTAATCTTCCATCCTGAAAACTTGTTATAATCATTTATTACTTCCAGGAATACTTTGGTAGTTCTTTGGAGATTTTCCTGTATATACTAACATGTCATCTGTGAACAAAGACAGCTTAATTTGTTCCTTTCTGGTCTATATACCTTTTATTTCTTTTTCTTGTCTTATTGCATTGCCTAGTACTTTCAGTAAAATACTGAATAGGAATGGTGAGAGGGTACATTCTCATCTTGTTCTGTCTTGGAGAGAAAGAATCTAGTTTCTTACCATTAAGTATGATGTTAGCTGTAGGTTTTTAAAAGATGTTCTTTTTGTTTTGTTTTGTTCATTAGCCTCCTGTATTAGGTGAGATCATATGGTATTATGTCAGTGAACATATTCACTGACTGGCTTATTTCACTAAACATAGTACTCTCCAGTTCTATCCATGTTGTTGCAAAAGGTAGGAGTTCTTTATTTCTGCTGTGTAGTGTTCCATTGTGTAAATGTACCAAAGTGTTTTGATCCATTCATCTATTGATGGGCACTTAGGCTTTTCCAGCACTTGGCTATTGTAAATAGCACTGCTATGAACATAGAGGTGCATAGGTTCTTCTGAATTGGTATTTCAGGGTTCTTTGGGTATAATCTTAGTAGTGGAATTGCTGGGTCAAAAGGCAAACAAACAAAATAGAACCAGAGGCATGGAAAGAAGGAACAGACTTCCAGTGTGCAGAGGGGAGGGGGAGGTGGGAGGAGGAGAAAGAGCCAAAGAAGGGGAACAGTTTAGTCAAAGAACTATTATAAATGGCCCATGGACATGGACAACATGTGGGGATTGACTGTGGAAGATGGGATAGGGATAGTGGATCAGGGAGAGCAATGGCAGGGATGAAAGATGGGATAAATGTAATACAACAATAAATTAATTTTTTAAAAAAGATGTTCTTTATTAAGTTGAGGCAGTTTTCCTATATTCCTGCTTTGTTAACAGTATTTATCATGAGTGGCTATTGGATTTTGCCAAATGCTTTTTCTGCATTTATTGATATAATCATATGATTTCTATTCTTGAGCTGCTTGATGTGATGGATTACATTAATTAATTTTTTAACACTGAAGAAAGCTTGTACAACTAGAGCAAATCTCATTTGGTTGTGTTGTATAATTTTTTAATGTATTGTTGGTTTCCATTTGCTAACTTTTTTGAAATTTTTTTGCATCTATACTTATGAGAGACAGTAGTCTATAGTTTTTCTTCTAATGGTCTGATTTTGACATTAGGGTAACGCTGGCCTCATAGAATGAATTAAGAACTATTCCCTCTCCTTCTATTATTTATAAGATATTGCAGAGAATTTATCTCCTTTCTTCCTTTCTTCCAGGCCAGTTTGCCTAGTTGGCCTGGCCTGGCCCTTACTGTTTTGGACAGTTATTAATTAATGATTGAATTTCTTTAATAGACATAGGCCTACTCAAATGATCTATTTCTTCCTGTATAAATTGTATCAGGTTGTATCTTCAAGAAATTAGTTCATTTCACCTGAGTTATCAAATTTGTGAATGTAGAGTTCTTTATAATATTCCTTTATTATTCTTTAGTGTTCATGGGAGCAGCAACAATGACTCCTCTTTAATTTCTGATATTAGTAATTTTTGCTTTTCTCTGTTTTTCTTTTTCTTTTCCTTGATTAACCTGGATAAAGGTTACCATTTTTTTTTTTTTTTTTAAGACCTAGCTTTTGGTTTCATTGATTTTTCTCTATTCTTTTCTCTTTTCAATTTCATTAATTTTCTCTATTCTTTTCTCTCTTTAATTTCATTATTTTTTCCCCTGCTTACTTAGTATTTAATTTTCTCTTCTTTTCTCCAGTTCCCTTAAGTGGAAACTTAGATGACTGAATTTACATCTCCTTTCTCTCTTAACATACGCATTCAGTGCTAAAATTGACCTCTCATCACTGTTTTCACTGCATCTTACATATTTTGATAAGCTGCATTTTCATATTTATTCCGATAAGAACATTTTAAAATTTCTCTCAAGATTTCTTTGACCAAGTTCTTATTTTGAAGTATGTTGTTTAATTGACAAATATTTTGGGATTTTCCCAGCTATCTTCTGTTATTAATTTCTAATTTAATTTCATTGTTGTCTGAAAGCATATTTGGTATAGTTTCTATTATTTTAAATTTGTAGGGCATTTTGATGACTCAGGACATGCTTTAACTTGATGGAGTTTCCATATGTACACTTTCTGTTGTTGCTGGATGCAATATTTTATCAATATCAATTAGGTCCAGTTGATTGATAATGCACCTCAATTTAATTATGTTACTACTGATTTCCTTAATTGATGGAGGAGTGTTGAATGTCCCAACTATAATAGTGAATTTGACTATCTTTTCTTTCTAGTCTGGCAGTTTTTTGTTCCTGCATTTTGATGCTCTATTATTAGGTGCAAATCTATCAGGGATTGCTATTCTTGTCCTTTTTTTTCCTGGAGAGTCTAGTTCCTGACATGTTATTTTTCTTCTCTCTTAAGAACTTTTTAAAATTTTTCTTACAAAACAGACCTACTGGCCATGAGAACCAATCCTTTCAATATTTGCCTCACTGAGAAAGTCTTCATCATCTATAGTATTTGAAATATAGTTCACCATTGTCTTCAAAAGGTAATTGATGCCAAGAAGAATTCTGTTGTAAATCTACTTGCCATTTCTTTGGAACAATCTGTATACATCCTTCTAGGTAGCTGGTATGTAGTTTTAAAAAATAATTGATGTTATGCATGATATAGCATATCCAGATATGGATTATTTAACATTTATGTATTTTCAATATTTATTCAGTTCTAGAAAATTTCCAGGTACTGTTTATATAACTTGTCGCATTATTTTCTCTCCTTTATTCTATTCTTCAAAAACTACAATAAAATTCTTTCATCATTCCTTCAGGATCCTAAATTCTGTCCCATTTTCGATCTCTTTATCCCTCTGCGTTCAATTCATAATTAGCTCCTCAAATCTGTCTTCCATTAACACTAGTTTACTTTTATGTTGTATATAATCTATCATTAACTCCTATATTGAATTTTTCTTATTTCAACAACCATATATTTTTCACTTTTAGGGTTTCAGTTAGGTTCTTTCCTATATTTGCTTGTTTTTAATCCCCAGTCATTGCTTTTCTTTTGTGAACCGAATATTTTCTTTATTTTTTAAGTGGTTTAAACAGTTTGTAATTCATACCCCTTTCCAATAAGTCAATAGTTTTACTTCCTCAGAATTTTTTTTTACTTAATGAGTTCATGGTTTATCTTCATGACAATTAGATACATCATATTTTAGAGTTCATTGAGTACTCTGGGGCTTTATTATTGAGCAGTTTCATATTGCCTTTGCCCTGATGTGAGATTCAGCAGTTCAAAAGGAATTTACACTTGACTTTATGAATCTAGGCATCTGAACCTATGTGAATTTTATCTTGTCCTTGACCTGAGACAGATAACTTGTTTTAGTTCTCAAACTCCAGTTGCAGGGTGAAGAAAGAATTCCAAGACCTTATTCACAGAGGTGTCACTGATTTCCTCTGCTCTCTGCTTTATGAAAAGAAAGAAAAAGAAAGAAAGAAAGAAAGAAAGAAAGAAAGAAAGAAAGAAGAAATTCAGTTCTAGGAATCTTGATTCTAATCTATCAAGAGCTTAAAATCCCTAGGCCCTGAAATATTTATACAAGTCCTCAGTGAGAACTTCCCAAAGAATGTCATGGATCCCTAGAAAATAGGAATACTATGGAAGATACACTCCCATACAATAAATGCAATATGGAACTAGTCACTAGTGATGGTGTACAAATAAATAAGCAGGTTGGAAGAATAAACAACAAACTAATAACTAGGGCTGCCATGAGAGATGGACTAGAGGAAATTGCTTTACCTACATTATATGACTCTTTCACATTAATAATGCATTCATATGCTACTTGTATAATTAAAAAGTGTATCATATGAAAAATCAATGTGTACAGGAAATATGTGTGAGTCAATGCAATAAAGGTGACATTAACATCAACAATAGTTAATGTTTAATATCACCTGCAAACAAAAATATTTTTTTAGATAACTCCTGTAACAAAGAGGGGAAAATAACCTGATAAATTTTTCTCTCTTACAAATCTATGAAATAAAGTAAAACACCACTGCAGAAAATATGTTTAAATATTAACATAAAAATCATGAAAGAACTATGGATAATCACCGAACATATTCCTTAAAAGATACTCAAACTCACTTATCAGTATATAGAAGTACATTTCATTTAGACTGCAAAAAATAAAAAGACTTAAAAGTTTACAATATTAGGCATAACAGTAGGTAAGTAGATAAATAGGTAAATATATTCTTGGTAAAAGTATAAATTGGAACAACATTTTATCATAGTAATTTCTGGAAATTTATGTATGATGATTTTACCTTCAGCAAAAACATAAAAGTAGGGCAAGTGTTCATGATTGAGGAACTGGTTAAGTGAATTATGATTCATCCATTTCAAGGAGTGGAGCACTATGTACATTAAAAAGAATGGAATGACTCTGCGTGTATTGATAAAGATGCCTGATGTATATTGCGAAGAAAACAAGTGTAAGTCACACACAGTCACATGCACACACCCAGAGACAGTATCATGTATTTTTTGATAGTATACTTTGATACATGTTTGCCTAAACACAGTAAAAAAAAGCTGGAAATGTATACACCAAATGTGATCAATAGTTTTCTCTGAGGGACGAGGTGGAGAGTTTTACTATTTCTTCCTTTTGAATGATTTTTAATGATGCCTGTGTTGTTATTAGAAAATAGGGGAATAAAAGAAAATTAAAACTATATATGGTATACAAATGGGAACTCAATTTTTTTTACTTAATGATTTCATTAAGTTAAAAAAAATTCTGAGGAAGTAAAAATATTGACTTATTGGAAAGGGGTATGAATTACAAACTGTTTAAACCATTAAAAGAATAAAATATTTGGTTCACAAAAGAAAAGCAATGACTGGGGATTAAAAACAAGCAACGGGCACTGGCTTTAAATGCCGGAGGAGAATGAATTTTGCAAGAAAATGACTCTGGAAAGGAATAAATAAGTGTCACAGATTTTTCCCTCTCCTTCTCCCATGGCTTCTCTGGGATTATGTGTTGTCCTGGTTGATGGACAGTTCAAAGGGCTTTGCCTAAAATCAAGATGCCAGTGAGTGACATCAGAGTCACCAAGTGTCAAACCAAACTCAAGCACTGTAGCCGCGCAGGGTCCTTCCATCAGCAAAACAAGGAACCAGCACCTGCCAAACTGACCTCATGTTTCTAATTACCTCTATAAACTCTTCCATTGTTCCATGAACCATCTTTGAAGGTCACCTATGGTGACAATAGCTGCTATCAGGTAAAACCACCTGAGGCAGCTGCTACTTTGGGTGAAGAGATGCTCTAAGGACACATCTTTAATGTTAGCAAGACATTGACTTGTAGGGAATGAAAGGAATATTAGAAATTAAATCTAGTAGTTCTTTTGTAACACAGACTGCTTGCTATAGAAGCAGAAATTCCCTGAGAGAACATTGCAACAAATAGACGGCAGCCACAAAATAAAGAACAGCCCAGAGTACACAAATGAACACATCTTGTCCAAATAATTGTGTATCTTTATAGTATCACCTTCAAGGCCAACAAATTTCATTTCCTTTACAGCTTTATAAATTAAATCTTTGGAGAAAAGATTTAAAAAAAAACAATACCTCTGTTTACACTATTAAAATTTTAGCACATGTATTTATACAATGGGATGAGATGGAAGAAAAATCTATATGGTAGTAAAATTATTTTATAAATTATTAACTAGCTGGGATTTCATCTAAGTAAGAGAAGCAGGATTTTTTTTCTCAGCATTGCCTGCTAGTGAGATAATACAGTCAAGCTGTAAAAAAGATTCACAGCATCCTGCTGGAATAATAGATGATTAAGTTCAGGCAAAAAGTTATTGGCACACATTTGTCTTTCTCCTTAAAGGAAGGGACATTTCAAGGGTAACTCTGTAAATAAAGTAATTTCTATAGAGTGAAGGCAACAGTGCATTTGCCTTGAAGGTAAACACCTGGATTTAGGCCTCAGTCTGCTATTTACTAATATGTGGAATTGCATAGCTCATTGTGGCAAACTTTCCAGACCCTGAACCCCTTTTTTTAATAAAAAAAAAAATGGGCTTGGGCTACATGTTTATAGTTATCAGATATCATCATAGATTTTCCACTAAGTACTGAAAGATAAAGCTATCCAGTTTACTAATTTACAGAGTCGATAAATAATGTTAGCATGGAAAGGAATCCATAAAAGATCTACTGAAGTAAGGACTTTCAATCTATTAACATGAAAAGTAGAAGAAATGGAAACAAAGAGAAGAAGGAGGGAGTAGAGAGGAAAAGAACAGGGAGAGGAGGGAAAGATGGAAGTAAAGGGGCAAATTAAATTTAGAATGATTTCAAGTTTTAATCTAAAAGCTAATTGTTATTGACAAAAGTAATGATTTTCTGTTTTTTCAAAGACACTGTTTTTGAAATGTGCTTTCTTTTTCAAATGAATACAAGTATTACTACTATTATATATGAACCAATATAAAGAGAGTCATAGGTAAGAAAATGAGCCAATATTTGATACGATACACACAGAATATAGAGTGGGACAAAAATAGATTATAGTTGTGAGTACATGAAACACTTTATTCTTGTATTTTTATTCACTAATTACATACAAACAACTGTAAATCTACTTTTGCCCCGCCCTATATATGCATTAATGTCATATTATGCTGAAGACATTTTGAGTTGTGTAATAATGCAAGAGCCAAAATCAAATAAATTCCAAATGCTGTTTTCTCATTGACAGAGAATAGTGTGTCTAAGAGAAAGAAGATATGATAAGGAGTTTGATTTTTGTTTTTAACCAAACTTTTTTGAATAATTTTATATTCACAGAAAAGTTCCACATATCCTGGACCCAGTTTTCCCTACTGTTCACATCTTGCTTTACGATACATCTGTTAACATTTTCCGCAATGACCTTCGTCTATCCCAAGATCCCCTTCAGAAAACCACGTTACACTGACTCATCTCCCCGCGCTGGTCTCAGCTCCTGCAGTTCCCACAGCTCCCCACAGCCCGGCCTCCCGACCCCCCAGTTCCTAGAGGAACTCCAGCCCTGGGTCAGGCAACACGTAAGCAGCTCTAGCCCAGCGGACAGAAGCCTTTGCCCCAAGCGCCATCTTCGTTCAGCTGGCAGCCTGACCCAACAGGGCTCCCTTCGAGCAAGTGCCTTTCTGACCCAAGACCCCTCTCCTTTTCATTTGATTTGATTTGATTTGATTCGATTTTCTGAACTTTGACTTCTGCACGCCTGCCCAAGCCACAACCTCCCTTCAGTAGCATGTTCTTAAAAGGGGGTCTTGTCCCTGAACCCACCTTTGTTGGTTAGGTGCCTCTGATTCTATCTGGCCTGTTTTCATCCAGCTCAAGATCTTGGTAAAATAACCTGTCTGGTTCCCCCCAGAAAACTAGGAGCTTGTTTTATGCTGGCCAACCCGTAGCAGATAATTGGAATTTTGGAAGCCAGTCCCCCAGCTAAGGCTCTCTTCCCCTGACACCATGTTCTGCACATTTTTGAGCCACTGGTATAGCATCGTGGATCTCCTTTGCAGGTCCAGTCTTCTATCGCCCTAGACGGATAAAATGACTCCCAGGGGTCCCCAAGGTTCCTCGCACAGAGGGCGTGTGCACCCTCTTTTGTCTCAGGACACGCCCATGAGCCCAAGTCCAGGTTGTTAAGTTTTAGAACCTGGGTTAGCTTTCCCTGGGGACAGAGTGGGCCCTTGCCCTGTCAGGCCGGGTTCACCACACCCTGCCCTGTTTCACATGAGTCATTGGCCACACCCTCCAAATGAAACACCCTTTTAACTGAACATTTTAGCAAAAGGGGAAACTTAGTTTTCAAACGGCAAAAAAACAAAACAACAACAACCAAAAAAAAAAAAAAAAACTTAGAAAAATGTGTAGGCTATTTCCTTACTTTACCTAAATATATATTAAATTATACATCAATTTTGTGATTTTATTAACAAAATGATAATAGGGATTGTTTTTAACAGTGATTGCTTCATTAAGGTTATAAACGTCATGGCAAATTTGGTTAAGGTAAACCATTTACTTTAGCTCTTTTTACTGGACATAAAATTGATATAAAATAAAAATTTTAAAATAAAATAAGAATATTTGGAAATGCCAAGACCACTGGTTATGTGAATTTTAATTATAATCAATTAGGTACTTATTTTCTAGTAATAATGTTTTTCTAACTTGAAAAATTTGAACAATTTTGTTTTTACCAAATTCCTAAAATCTGAGTTAGATGCTGACCTAACTGATAATTTCCATAACAATTTTTGAGACTAGGCTATGTTGATAATCACAATTTAGAAGGTGTTTTTTCTAATATCCCATTCATTTTAATTTATAATTAATGTTTAGTATTATTGAATAAAGTTCTCCATCTGTAAATATTGACACCTTTGTATTTAAATGCTTTTGCAGTCTACACTTTACACTCTTATTTGTATGATAAATAATAGATAAATGATTGGTGGGCCAATTGCTGTTAATTTGCTGATTAACAGATTTCCTATTACACTACTTCTCCATTCTTATTTTAGCTCTGATGCAAATGGTCCTGTCATTGTCTGATGCCTACAATACCTAAACAAAAATTAACGGGTCTCTTCATGTTTCTTAAATTTGTTCTTTATGTTTTGTCATTTCACACACACACACACACACACACATAGAGTTGTGACAAAATGGATCCTCAACTCAGGATCATTTTTGTTCTGCTATCACTTTGCTAATAAAAAAGTGATTTTTCAAAGGCAGAATCTTGGGGCTATTTAGTGAGAGGTGTAAGGGAAAAGAAACTAGGTTAGAAGTGTATTTTCATGGCTGGGTTTACTGGGGTAATACAAAATGATAGAGTGGAGCTTCTCCTTTCTCCTCTGCAAGTTCACAGAGCTTGTGATGGGTTACTATAGCCCTGAAGCTGAGAATTTCAGCAAGACCTCAGGAAGCCTAAAAGGCCTTTTGCTCCTTAAACAAACACCTGTGCATCACCAACTCATATCAACGTTAAAAGAAATCCAGCAAATGCTTGAGAACATCCTGACGTTATGCTACTGAGAACAAGACACAAAGAATAGGCCTAAACTGAATATATATTCACATAATATATAATTGTATTATATTCAATGGTAATGAGAACTTTATTAAAACTGGAGAAAATAAGCACTTGATTACTAGAGATACAGTTCTAAATCCAGTCCAGACTTTGGTTTCTAATACTATTCTTCTATAAATATACAACCAGGCTCCTTGGAGAAATGTATTAAATCAACATGTCCATTTTGAACTTACACAATGTTATATGTCAGTTATACCTTAATAAAAAAAAAAAAACTGAAAGGGAGTTTACTACCCAAAATTATAATAGTGATGGTTTTGAACAGCGGTCTTCACATTTTTACATTTCACACTTTCATCTTTACTATGAAGCTGGGTCTTGCGCATGTTCAATAGGTTCGAGGGACCTAGTGTTTTCTACCATAGCCCTCAGAATCTGGAAATTTGAGGTCTAAATTTACATTGTTTGCAGAGTCAATTATGTTTCTAAGTCTTTTCACGCCTTGGAAATTCTGTATGTAAAAGGACACATTCTGTGATCAAATCAAGAGGCATTCTGGGGACCTGGTATATTCAATGACACGGTGCCCTGGCGAACTGTGTAGCTGCGTTGTTTCCCCTCAGATAAGAAGAGATGTTGCTGTTACAAACAATCAGTAGTTGAAGCAGTGGAATAACATGGCCTAGAGGGCTGAGGGCCAGCTGATTTGCAGACCACCCATGAGCAGAAGCTTGAAGAGCTGAAGATGTACATGTTGAACATTGAGAGCAGTCTTCTGCCTGACTTCTTAAGGATATTTGAGGCACACTTCTGGAGTGGAATGAGAGACACCGGCTCACAGGTCTATTTTAAAAAGTAGAAATGACAGGACACATGGAGAAATACCTAGAAGACACCCATAGTAGCACCTTCTCATTCTCCTTAGTAATTTCATAGGCTTTCCCACTTAAGAAGCTAGCATCAACGCAATGCAGGGCCAGGGTGGTCTTCATCCCCGGCAAGCCTAAGTTAATTTTACCCTGACTGAGATGGAGGCCTTCCATCACTATCCTTTAAAAAAAAAAAATATTAAGGTAGTTTAAGAAAAAGATTTAACCTAGAGAAAAGACATGGAAATGTAGAAAATGATATCATGTATGCCTAAAAAATGTCAGGAATCTACTCTGTCGCCTCTGGGGCCCCCTCTCTTTCTGTTTATTTATGTCAATGTAGGGGAGTTGTTCTGAAAATTGACTTTACCAAGTGAAATGGCTCATATGAGGGTGATTTCTTTAACATTCTGATGGAATTCCCCCTTTTCACTGACATCCCAGTGTGGAATATGCCTTTGGGTGTCTTGATCCTATTTTTTCTCAGTGCAGAAGAGACTGACATTCCCCTTTGGATTCCCTCACAGACATTGTTGGAGGCAAGAGTTCAGCCAGGCCTTTCTGCAAGCTGGTCCCTAACCAGCAATTCATTTAGGGCCTCAGGTGGCTCATTCATTGAGTCTCAAAGTTGATTTCCTCTTCCCTGTGGCCCGAGCCCAGATTCTTGTAAGACTCAAACATTACCTCCATGGCCCTGCTTATGACCCATGTCTGAGGCATTCTGTGCTGTACCACCAGACCTCACATGGCACTTAAACACCGCCTGCCCCCATTGTGCCTTTCTGGATCCAGTATCAGGTTGACTGAATATGAAATACCAAGGTACATTTCAGCTGGTAAAACTGAAAGCCAACAACCATTTTTATTGTAAAACTAATCTCTCGATGAGCACCGAAGCTTCCACGTGTCTTTTCTCATTTTTGATTGCCATCTCGTACTCATACTGTTTCATGGGCTAATATTTTCATGTTGACTTAGAGTAGTGGCATATGAGCTCTCTGTTTCATTAGAAATATTTTAAGCTATTCCCTAGTAAAAGACATCAGAGCTCCATAAAGAAATGGCTGGTTTCAAGAGTAGGACTCCCCCGACCCCCAAAAGAGCAAGAGAGATCTGGAATATTTTGTGGTACCAGAAAATAAGGATGTGCTCATAGGGATGCAGAAGCCATGGTCTCGGCCTCATGGGGATTTTAATTGGTTGCCTTATTGGAGGCATTGTCTTCTCAAGGGTCAATTTTGTCAGAGGAATCTTCATGGAAAACATGAACTTTACTATTATTACAGAAACAAATAATTAGGAAGACAATTTTATGTTCCAAGTTATGAAAGAATTTACAGTGGGGAATTCTTTGGAAATTATACTATAATATTTTGGGGCACCAGTTACACATAGCATGATTCAATAGAACACATTCATACACTTAAGAATACTGTTTCTAAATACAATGTTTGCTTGCTCTCTCTACATCCCTAGTTATTTCTCCAGTAAGTTGCCTACAACTCAAAGGATAAAACTGTTATGCAGAAGACTGATAGCTTTCTCAGGAAACTTAGAAAGGATCAAAATTCAATAGATATTTCTATTACCCATTCACTGTAATATCCATAAAAGAACCCAACAGGCAGTTGGGTTCTAAGTAGTACTAGACAAATAGAAAATTAACAAGCATAAAATAGATATTAATAATAAATTAATTGAAAAACAACATAATTCTTCAGTAGGAAAAGGAGGTACTGAACAAACAGGTGTTACCTTGACCAAATGGAGGAACCAGAACTCTCTGCTTACACAGAAAGAGGAGATCTTTGTCCTACATCTTTCACATCAAACCATTCACATACAGTAGTTCTTAAAATATAAAAAAGAAAGTCCATAGTTATTAAATTGCAATGTGTTCATAGTTAACTTGATGAGCACATATAATAAGTCCTGAATTCTATAAAACTTCACCAGAAATAGTTTTCTAAAATATCATAATACAGCTTTCAACCAAATTCAGATTTTTTACTCTACCTCAGCCCCAAGTGCTATTTCATATCATCTAACTAGAAATAAAGGTTTTTATAAAATATTGTTAATTTACAAATATGATAGAAAGAAGACTCATTCCAATGATTTAAATATTGCAGCTAACACATCAAGTTTTGTTTATACTTTTAATACAAACAAGAAAATCAGTTACGAAAGCCTATACATACACACACACACATACATCACATATATGATAGGCTTATATGATATGGTAAGTACATATAATGTAAGTTCTCTCTTGAGATACTATATATGACAAATGTATACCTCTTGTTATAAAAATGAAGCACAGCATCACATAATTCTGCATTAAAAGTGCCAGGGAAATTTTCTATTCTTTCAGCATATATTATCACACTTATCACATATCATGACAATGTATCTTGTCTGAATTAGGTACAGTTTTTACCTAGAATGATGAAATGGATATTTTTTTTTACCTGAATAATGTCATTCATTACATGTGACAGGAATTATCTTATGCTGAGTTTGTTGGTCATAGACTAGCAGAGAAATGAATTATAGGGAAAGGAAAGAGCTAAGGTAAGGAAAGGAGGCTCAATTAGTAATTTAAAACTTGTAATGTGACCTCGGGAATTTAATTAGCATAGACAGTGAACTACAATGGGCCACAGTCCACTCTCAGGTAGGGGCATCCAACTATAACTGTTTACAAGCAAAATGTAACTCTGCAGTCAGGGTAGAAATTGGTGGAATGCAAGAAGTACCTTCCAAATACCAAGTTTGTGTTTACAAATTTTCTCACTGTGCTGACTTAGAAATCTTTATTTGAAAGCATCCATGATAGTGATTGACACAAAGTAGATACTTAGTATATGTTGGCTTACTTTTTGTGAAGCAGGAAATAACTGATAGGAATAACATGACCTTTACTCAGCTTGTATACTTTTTTAAAAATTAAAAAAATAATTATTTATTTATTGTTTCCAGAGAGAGGGGAAGGGAGAAAGGCAAAGAGGGAGAGAAACATCAATTTATGGTTGCCTTTCGCCTTCCTCTAGTTATGGACCTGGCCGGAGACCTGGCTTGCAACCTGGTTATGTGCCCTGGCTGGGAATTGAACCAGTGACCTTTAGGATTCCCAGGCCTGCGTCTAGCCACTGAGCCACCAGCCAGGGCAGCTTGTATACTCTTGAGAAAACCTCTTAATCCCTTTGATCTTCAATTTCTTTACATAAAATTTATGCATTGATAGCCTTTTAATGTTGAGACATCTATGTATAGTACAAAGCACTGCAGTTTCTATACATTAAGCTTATCAATATAGTACAATTCTCTAGTGTGATTAAAAGCTATCTTGACAGGATGTTCATCTTTTCATAAGAGAATTCAACTTGATGGGCAGTAAGCACTGTGTTACGGGAGATTCCAAGGTGAATAAGGCAACCTTTCCTCTTAGGAAGGATCTTCTTGAGAATGATACCAAATATTTATTACGCACTTAATTTATTTCGATCCCTGGACTATGTTACTTAACTTCATTAAATGCATACAGCAACCCAGTGTTTAATGTGCTGGTGTCACAAAGAGGAAACAATTCAGTAAAGTCAAAGATGATTATAGCCATACCTCACACCACCAGTAGGTAACAGACAGCAACACCAGACCCTGAGCGCATCACTCATGCAGCACTGTGTCCTTTCCTCAGGCACTGGGTTACTCAAGGAAGAATGTGGTAAGTACTGAGGGGCTCCTCCAGCAAGATGCTCAGGAGTCCACGAAAAAGAAGGAAGACACCTTCATTTTTAAGTGGCATTTACATTGAAATTGTAATATGAATAAGGTGATGTTAAAATAGCCCCATGCCAAAACATGGGTCAAATATATTATGTGTCTGCCATCATGTGTCCAAGAAGGAAATGAGATGCACTAAATGGGGACACATAGTCCCTTGAGGGAGCTGAGTGTCTAATAGACAAGAACTTTGGAGACATGATGCAAAATTCTAGATGCAGTGATTGAACACACAATTCGGAGTTTATCAGGGAACAATTCTAAACCACATTTAAAACAAATTAATGGAGAACCTACTGCTGTGTACCATCTTCTAGTTAGTTGGAACTGTGCCTCTTTGCTTTTGTAATTGTTTTGGCTTCTGTTTAGAATGCCCCTCTTCTTTAGTCTTATGTATGAATGCCATCCACGGATACAAACCACACTTGCTCCATGAGGTTTTTCCTTATGTCACCTCCTCTGCCCAGAGCTTTTTCATCTAAATCTCCACATTTTTTAATAGATTTTTAAAAATGATTTCAGGTTTTCAGAAAAGTTTTAAAGGGAATTAGAAAATTCCTGTATGTTCCTCACTCAGTTTCCCTGAAGATGAACTCAAAGAGCATTGACATATTTGTCCCAAGTAAGAAAGTATCAAAGGTACAATACTATTAACTAAATTACAGACTTAATTTGGATTTCACTATTTTTTCTACAAAGGTCCTTTTCTGTTTGAGGGTCCAATCCAGGATACCACATTGCATTTAGCAACCACACCTTAAAATAATATTATTTGTAAGTCAATTATTACTCTTTACCTTGCATTTGAATAATTTGTAGACATTTTTCCATCTGTTAGACTGGGAGTCACCTTGAAGACAGGATTTGTGAAAGGTCTAATTCATTTGCTATCTTGAAGTGACTTTACTAATTATGGAGCCAGTAAATATTTTTAAAGTTTTCATATATAAAGCAAATTATAAAGGAAACATATTTTTCCATGTTCTCTTGGATTTTCTTTACCCTCGTTGGCCTTTTATTTTCTAGTTGCTCTTCAAGTCACCAAATTCTTAATGTGTGTGTGCCCAGGCCTCAAGTTTGGATCACTTCTCTTTTTTTACTACGACAAGGGTGGTAGGTAGTAATCCAATGTCTCATCCAATGTTGAGGCATTAAATACAGGGTGGGGCAAAAGTAGGTTTACAGTTGTTCGATTCGAAAATAATACAATAATTAATAAATAATAATACAAGAGCAAACCTTATTTTGCATAGTCACAACCATAAACCCACTTTTGCTTCCCTCTCATACTTTCAACATGCTAATGATTCTAAAATGTTACCTCTTGCCCAGACCTCACTTCTAATATCTAGACTTGTGTAGTAACTGCCATCTTGACCTCTAAATTTGCATGTCTAATGAGTGTCCAACAAGGAACACAGCCCAAACGCAGCCACTGATCTCCTTCCGCACCTCAGGCCGACTGCCCCTGCTTTATCTGCATCTCAGGAAACGCAGCTCCGTTGACTCAGGTGCCACCTGGGACTCTCCTTCTCACTGGCCCTCCATGTACAGCTTCACAGGAAACACAGGTTCAGAAAGGCCCAATGTTTTGAATGATTGGTCCAAATGTCGCAGAAGAGAAGGAGAATCAGATTCAAACCCAGACTCTTTCTCCCCATTACCCCATAACTGCCTTTGACATTAGAGGCCAGAGGAAGAGACTGACATGGTCCATCTGGGCCCAGCTAGGCGCATCAAGGCTCAGGGTGTCAAATTCAGCTGCATGACATGTGCTGAGTAGATGAGTCAAGGCAGGAGGGTATAAACACCAGAATTTGGAGTAAGATGGGAGCCCCAAAATCCAAACAAAGATCAAAGATCTGAGCCACTTAAATTGGCAGGTCCTGAAAAAACAAGGAATAGATCCAAGGCTCCAGTAACCAGGTCTTCTGAACAGAGATCTCAATTTTTTCTACATATACTCTTATTCAACAATGACACTGTCATAAGCCCAGGAAACGACAAAGGAAAAGAGAAATGAGGTTCATGTTTTCCTATTTATTAATTTTTTTTTACCTTTTCTTAGCACCAGAAGATAGACAGTTACTAAACTAAATAAACAGAGAAACATGACTTTTCTAAACAAAGATCTGTGCTATGAGGAAGAAAACAAGATCAAGTAATAATAGTAAATATGAAGGCCAGGGAAGGCCACTCTGCGGAAACAACATTTGAGCTGAGCCCTGTTCAGATAGAACAGCAAGTGCAAAAATAAAATAATAAAAGAAAGTGACTTAGACTGTTATAGGAAACCAAAGAACACCAGCGTGGCCACAGAACAGTGGAGGAGGAGTGCAGCAGGAGGTGAAATCAGTCACATAGGCAGGAACCAGATTGCAGATGGCTTCCTGTCCCCGGGAAAGGCACTTATGTTTTAGTCTCAGGCCAGTAAGAATTGTGATCTAATGGAAAGTATGAAAGAACTGTATCTTAGTTTGGTGACATTTTGCAACTTGAGCTGAACATCTAGTTGAAATAGGGGATGGAGTGGCTGAGTTAAATCTGAATGCTAACTAGCATAACTGACCAAAAAGAATAAAAGATAATTAGTGATAGTCCTATCTCCCTTGGGTCAAGAGAATATTTAGGATCAGCAGAATTGAATCTTGGTTCATTAAGCTTTGTGTAAGGGAGAAAAAAGGATTAGAACCTAAGAATGCCTTGCTTCAGTGATGGTATTAACCATTGATAATGAAATTGCTGTTTCAAGTTAATATTAACTTTGTTATTATCGGCAAATAATGGCTCAATACCAATTTCTTTCTTTTTTTAAAGATTTTATTATTTTCAGAAAGAGGGGCAGGGAGGGAGGAAGGATGGAAGAGAAGCATCAATGTATGGTTGCCTTTCACCTGCCTCCAGCTGGGGACCTGGCTGGAGACCTGGCTTGCAACCTGGTTATGTGCCCTGGCTGGGAATCGAACCAGCGACCCTTGGGTTCACAGGCCGGGGCTTATCCACTCAGCCATACCAGCCAAGGATCAATACACATTTCTTAAATGGATACATGAAAAAGCTAGGTAGTTTTGGAAGAAGGAATAGCACTTCTTTTTTCTTTTGCTAAGAGGTTTAGAACACACCACCGAAGTCAGGACAACTTGACAATGTGAGTTGGATGTCTGCTGCGGCCACCTGCAGCAGGCTTCAATTACCATTTGGCTTCTCCCCCGCCCCTGCCAAAATCCCTGCTCATTAACCCCCAAATCTGTAAAGCTGCAGTACCAACCTGTGTTTGTCACAAATTTGAATTCTGGGAGAAAAGAAACCTAAGAGGCAAGTTTGCATAGCACAATTCCTTCGCTGTTGCTTTAAAAATGCTGCTTCAAATTACTCAGATTTCAATATCCCAGTTTCCTCTTCAGTTTGCAATTAGCATTAGGATTCTACCAACAACAAAAGTGTAGCCAATTATGCTACTGAGTGCTGTGTTTAAAAAAAAAAAAAATTACAGATGGCAATCTGCTTTGCAAATCTCTTCTATAAAAATAAAATAATTCATTAAGTTGGTCTGCTGGTTGGACAAAAAAATTAAAGCACAGGAGTTTGGGGTTTGGTTCTCATTAGCATTGGTCAGTTGTGCACAAAAAAACTGGCAGAAGAAAATGCAGGACTTTTCATTTTGTGCAGGCTGCCAAATGAAGTCGACTTACTTCCAGCAACGTTGAAAACAATTTTCGGCAGATACGGTTTTGCTCAAAAGCTTTTGGCCTTTAATTGGAGTCTTTCATTTAAATATATTTTCTATTTCTTGTTTCTTTTTAGAGATTTAGTGTTTTAAAATTATAGTTGACATATGATATTACTTTTGTTTCAGGTGGAAAGCATAGTGAGTCAACATTTATTACCTTACAACATGACCACCATAAAAAATATAGTAACCATCTGTCATGGTACATAGTTATTCTGATATCATTTGCTATATTGCTTGTGCTGCACACTATATCCCCATCACCTGCCTATTTCATAACTGGAGGTTTATACTTCATGATACCCTTCTCCTTTTCTGCTCAGTTCCACTTCTCCCTCCCTTCTGGCAACCATCAATTTGTTCTCTGTATCTTTGAGTTTGTTTCTATTTTGTTTTGTTTGTTTGTTTGTTTGTTTTTTATAAGACTACACATATAAGTGAAATGACACAATATTTGTCTTTCTCTCTCAGACTTATTTCTCTTAGCATACTATCCACAAGTTCTATCCATGTTGTTGAAAATGGCAAGGTATTATTCCTTTTTATCGCTGAGTAATATTCCACTGTATGTATACATCTCTAACCATTTATCTATTGATGGACTTGTAAGTTGCTTCCATATCTTGGCTACTGTAAAAAATACTTTAGTGAGCATTGGGATGCATTGTGGCATTATTTATACTAGCAGAGATTTCGGGCTTTTGATAGAGTGATATAAATTGTGGTTTTTACTATAGATGAGCATATGTGGAGTCACTCAGTTTTATAAAGGATCTGACTCAGCCAAAGAAAAGAAACTACTACACACTTTTCATCTGGATGTCCGTTTAAAACCTAACTGTCCACATATCTACAGGTTTCCTTCCAGACGCTCATTATTCCTTTCAGTCCAAAAATGTTCTTTAAAAGATTCCAGAAGGGAAAATGATCTAAATAAACTGTACGAGAGAGAAGTATGTAGAAGACATGGAACATGAGGGCCATGTAGGACCATATTTAAACAATAGCTTATTGGAAGTTGTGTGTTTGTATGTGTGCACATGTGTATGTAGGCATGCAAAGACTTCAATTTTATGTATTTATCAGTTCCTAGACAGAAAGTAAAGTGGGTCTCAATGAGATTACCATTGATTGTTTAACCAACTACAGTCTAACAGAACCATCTCTGAGGTAATAAACTTTCATGAGTATTGTTTTAACAAACCTGTTACTGACTGGTTGGATGTTAAGAATGTTAACAGTAAGCTTCTTAGCTAAATACATTTACGTATTACTTTTGTACCAATCTACACATTGGATTTAATAACTCTGATGATTATAGGTAATTTCATTTCTGCTCATTGAACAATGAACACCGTATTCTGTGTGTGGTGCTATTCATGTTATTGTAGATTCTGCCAACCACTTATTCCATGTCATGTGAAAGTTACATTTCAGGTAGAGGTTGCCAGTAATAGTATAAAAAAATCTGAAATGAATACCAAGAGCATCATTTATTTTTCAAAAGCCACACTGAAGTTTGTAGAGGAAAAATAAGTCAGCATTTAATGGATGGAGCAGAGTGGAAACATCTCACTGAACAGTAGGAAACTTTGTACTGTTCTGAATGCCTCACCACTACTCATACCATCTGCCATGCATTTCTCACGGAATAAACAATTTTCAAAAAATGTTTTGTCCAGGAAGAGACATTTTATATCTTATTGATTTTTTATTCTATGTGAACTCTATGCAATGATGTTTAAGAAAACTGCTTATGAAAGAGATATTTTGTACTAATAACCAGTAACTTTGTATTTGAAAATATCTGCAGAGGATGTGGGATCTCGACACATATTATAATAGATAGATCAAATGGGAACGGTGCGGGGAGGGGACTGAAAGGAAAAGAAGTGTTGCCAAGAACAAGCGTTGAATTTCCTGGCATTTTTATTTCCCAAAATTCAAGTTACTGAGGAAGATCTGGCTGAGAGAAGGAATTGGGGGAGAGGAGGGGAAAGATAATTCTTCTTCAGGGGGCCTCCTTCATAAAAATTTTAAACTGTTGCCACAATCTGGCCATATTTTTATGCCAGAGGAACCATGACATTCTCTTCAGTATTTACAATTTTCATATTGTGTCTCAGTTGATTATCAAGTCTCTTCCCACTGTTCCATATGTGAAAATTAAGTTTTCATTGTCTTAATAGTCCAGGGTCATTTTCCAGCACAGTCCAATGACACCTCTGACTTTGATTATTGATTTGTTATCATGTTTTTTTTAAAGATTTTATTTATTATTTTTAGAGAGAGGGGAAGGGAGAGAGGCAGAGAGGGAGTGAAACATCAATGTATGGTTCCCTTTCACCTGCCTCCAGTTACAGACCTGGCTTGCAACCTCATTATGTGCCCTGGCTGGGGAATCGAACCACAGACCTTTGGGTCCAAAGGCTGGCCCCTTATCCACTGTGCCACCAGCCAGGGCTTGTTATCATGTTTTTAACATCACATTTCTAAGATGCCTTCTATTCAGTAATGTTTACTTTAGTTTTTTTCCCCTTCTGTTTCTTCTGTCCTATAAATGCTATTTTTTCCATTTCAAGAAGACAGATGTTGTGACACTAGTCCCTGAATCACCTCAGCTTCAACGCAGCTCTATATGTCTTGCATAAGCTACTTAACCTCCTATTTCTTCAATCATAAAAGGGTGATGGTTATGTGCTCTCCCCAGAGCTATGGTGAAGGTTGAATGAGATAATGGTTTTGAAACATCTGGTTCATATTAGGAGATAAATGGTTTTCCCTCCCTACACTTATTCCCTCTGTTTCTTTAATCATTATTCCATGACTATGATGTCTGTCCTGAAAGTATTGGCCATGCCAACTGTTTTAATTATATTGACATTGGCTCGATACTTTCGGGACAGACCTCATGGGCTGTCTTTCCCGTGATATCTTTCATTCAACAGCTTCTCCTCCGCCCCTAGGTTCACGGTGCCACCTTTGTCCTTTGCATGGACGGGTGACAAGGCAGAAGCACTGTGTGCTGAAAACATGGGCTCAGCCATCTCTTATATGACATTCAAAATAATTTTCAGGAGCTATTATTCATACTTCCTGGAGCACAGAAAGTAACAGGAGTTCTCAGACCTCCAGAGCGACTCTGGCCCTTACTCATGCTCTTGAAACTTAATTTACCTTTCATGTACATCAGTGTCTTCTAAGGTCCAGACATAACATATTGCTTCTTTCCCTTGGACTCCCCACCCCTGTATCTCTCACTGTAATTTCATTATTGCTTTACTTTCTATTAACACTTTTTATGACCGTTTGACTATCCCCTAATTAGATACCCATTTGAGATTTAAAAAAAAAAATTTTTTTTTTTTTTGGTTAAATACGGTGGCTTAACATCTCCAAATGTAGTTGTCCTGTATTGGGCTTGATGCTGGTTACTGTTCTTTAGTGGTAGCGCTTTTCCCACACATCTCTCAGCCCAGTCCTCATTTTCATACATGGCAGTTTCACATTATGATGCCTCCTTATCCAAAACATCTCCTGTAACCACTTGTTTTTCACTTTTTCCAGGCACTAACAAAATCCCAAATTCTACCTATTTTCCACTTAATTTGCTATGACATTGCATCAATCAGGGCTCTCTAGAAAAACAGAACCAATATGATATAGCTACATCATATATATTTAGACACATATATATTTAGACACACACATACATAGGAGGAGGTTTAGTAGAGGAATTGTCTCATGTAGGCATGGAGGGCAAGAAGTCCCCAAGAAGTCCCCAGTCTGCTCTCTATAAGCTGAAAGAGGTAAGCTGGTGGTATAATTCAGTCCCAGTCAGAAGAACCAGGAGCTCTGGTGTCCAAGGGCAGGAAAAGACAGATGTCCCAGCTCAGAAAGAAAGAGAGAATTCATCCTGCTTTTACCTTTTTGTTCTATTTCAGCCTCCAGTGTACTGGATGATGTCCACACTTGTTGGTGAGGTTGGCTGTCTTTGTTTAGTCAAATGCTAACCTCTTCTGCAAACACCTCGTGTCAACTTGGCACCCACATCCATCTCCTTAAGCCACATTTAATCTCAAATACAGACAACGAGCCCTGGCTGGTGGCACAGTGGATAAGGCACCAGCCTGTGAACCCAAAGGTCACTGGTTCAATTCCCAGTCAGGGCACATAACCAGGTTGCAAACCTGGTCCCCAGCTGGAGGCAGGTGAAAGGCAACCATACATTGATGTCTCACTCCCTCTCTGCCTCTCTTCCTTCCCTGCTCTCTGAAAATAATAAATAAAATCTTTAAAAAAAATACAGACAACAATAAGGTCATAATTTCGCCTAACATGATACAACTATCCTGTGTACAGCAGAAGATGCGCTCAGAATGCTATGATCTGAATGTTTGTGCCCCCCACTCCAATTATTGTGTTGAAATCTTAACCCTCAAAGGTGATAGTATTACTGGAGGGAGCCTTTAGGAGGTCATGGGGATAGAGCCCTCACAATTGGGTTAGTGCTCTTATGAAAGACATCCTGAAAACTCTCTCCCCTTACACCATGTGAGGCTATAAGGAGCCTGGGGCCTGGAAGAGGGCCCTCACCCTCCATGCTGATCTCTTCTAGCCTCTAAAACTATGAGCAGAACATCTTTGCTATTTTTCTCTGTGAACCTTTCTCTGTGAGTTTGCCACATGAGCTTCTAGAAAAACAAACCCCACAAAGGATGTATTATTTTGTATTCTCTTTGGCCACTATTTAGACAGTGGTAAAAGGTAGAGAAGCATGTGCAGTTATTCAAAACCATCATGGAGAAAATGAGTTATTTGTTTATGGCTGTCTGTGTTAATTTATGTTCAGATACCCATATCTGTATATGAGCTCACTAGCTTTTCTCAGAATCAGGGAACTGTTTGGGGGCTATTCAAAACCTTAAGATGGTTATCTTATGCAAGATAATTATGAGCATAAGGTGTTATATAATTGACTTATCTAGCTAGGTGCATGCATATATATTTATATCTATATCTGTCGATCTAGATCTAGATCTGGATCTATACCATAAGATCTATGAGTGATAGATTGGAATGTTCCTAACCTTCAACCTCAAAATATGTCCCAGATTATGATTTCTATCCTTAATATGCCTTCACTTCTCATCTGCATAAAATCTGACTCCTTTCTGACTTCCTCCTTCAAAATTATGTCTTACTGACATAATTAGTGCAGTATTGTTTGGGCACTTTTCGCACATTATCCTAAGCAAATCTTGCTTTCAAATTTTTTTTTTTTTTTTTTTTTTTTTTATTTAAAGTACACTAGATTATGGAACCAACATTATTTACTCTGCCTTTCATACTTTTTATTGTTGTTGTTTTTATTATTATTTTACTTCTGAAAACTTCTGTAGCCTGAAGCAGAAGATCTTGAACATCACTTATTCTATCATAATTAGGGAAAGTATGGGAACTACACTGTGGTTACCGTGGCTCATCCTATGTTGACGTTCTCTGAGTCTTTGAAGGAAGACTGTCCATCGCCAGCAGACGTAAACTAAAATAAAGGTAAGAGAGTGTTCAGAAACATAATGATCTACTTATTGACAAAGATGAGTTGTTTATTCTTGTTGATGCTTTTCTCCCATCTTCTGGCCAATTAGCATAGACACTCGAAAAAGTCACATTCCTTATTGTTCAAATGCTGGATGACACCTTCAAGAAATCATGCAATAGGTAGAAGCATGCAAATCTAGGAGCCCCGCTGGGGCTGCCTGCCACACACATGCACACACACAGAGGCTAAAATCAAGTTCATTCTTACTTTACTTCCTGTCCAACCTTCCACTTCCTCCACCACTTACCAACAACTGTCCTGCCCCTGTCCTTCTCAATGTACTTACATCTCTGGCTTCTTATCTTTCACTTTATCTGCAAGCTTGTGAGTATCTCTTGCTTTCTGATTTGATAAACTAGAAAGGATAGCAAAATTATTTGATTTATCTTACTGGACTCAGGACCTTCTCTCATAAGGGTTATTCTGGGCCCTGTTGCCTTCCTGGTTCTAATTTCAGAGGGACCAGTGTTGGCTGTTATCTTGAATGCTTATGCCCTATGGAACTAAGAATAGTGAGATACTCAAATGTTTGTCAGTGTCACTTTTCTACAATTGTTAAACTCACCTACCCACTTAACTTCATAAGAAAGATGTTTTCTTCTAGGGTTTTGCTGCAACAGAAAACTTTTATGGTCTTCTATTCCAGTCAACTCTGTACTGTCCTTGATTTGTAATAACTGTTTTTGCAATGCCATCTTACAATTCCAAAATAAAAGTCATTAAAATGAAACTCATTAACCTACACAGCTTCAGAAAAATCAATGTAAGGTATAATCTAATATAACAGCTAAATAAGAAAAAAATAACATAATAGATTAGTAGGCATTTTATTATGCAACTGCTTAGAAATGAGCATTATAGACGACACAATAGCGTAGCCAAATAGTTGCACCTAGGCACCAAACCGGTTTGTCATAATGACTGAAACAGTTGGTTAGCGGTGTTTTATTTGAAGACTAAAAGAGAACACGTAAGTGGTGCTACTGTTAGAGTATGATTGCTTTTCAAAAAAGTGGTGAAGTCCAAATAAAACACAGCCCAATCTTTCCTCTGAGAATGTAGTATTGCTATATAAAATGGAATTCATTCTAGGCACAGGTGATATAAACAAGTTTTTAACTTACATGAATATTTTGTGGCATAGTACAAAGTTATATGGTTGTAAGGTAATTGTTTATTGTCTAGACTGTCTCATCTATTACAGGACACCTGATGTTCCTGGGTCCTGCCTATAGATATAGTCAAAGCCAGCAGCTTTTTTTTATCATGTTGACAAACAAAAAGCATTCTCCCTTCCATTTATAAAATGCCCCCAAGAAGGTGGTGGAGCCCCGATCGAGAAGCCCTGCTCTAAAATAGCCATCTGTCTGGGAATGCGGTGGGGGAGAAAAAAGTGGCAGAGGTGGTGGGGGTGAAAGCTGATATTACACACCTCTTATATTGCAACATCTGGTTAGGAATTGTCCATGTTCAACTTCATCTTCCAAAGTGACCCTTGAGGTAGGCAGTTTAGAGAGGTTAACTCGCTGATGCGGGGTCACACAGCTAGGAAGGAAAGGCCTGGGTAGGGCTTAATTCCATCGCTGGCAGTATTCTTGCTCTCTGGCTGTGCAGAAGGCTAAGAAATGGTTCAGCTCACACACAACGTGGGAGAGTCCCCTTCATAGGCATTTTAGGGGGGTTTCCAAGCAGAGCCATGCCAGATGCGTGAAAGCCTGCGCCAGGGAGGGAATGTCAGTCAAGCTATTCACAAGTCCTGGCTGAGTAAGGCCCAGGCCACCGCTCCGCCAGAGTCCAATTCTTGGCTCAAGACCAGGTCTGGAACAATGCCGCTCCTGTGGGATTTTTCTTCTTCGCTTAAAGAACACTGGAGTTTTCCCCTTTATAATGGAAAAATAGATGCACGTTGTAAAATGTTTGCCACGATGTAGACATGTATAAAATGGGAAGTGAAAGTTCTGTAATCCCAACCCTCGAAGATAATTGTTGCTAACCAGTTGGTATACATCCACTGGGATTTTTCTCCCGCGCATACAGAACTAGTAACTTGAAATGAGATCACACTATACATACTGTTTTAAACTTATTATTCTGTTTTGTTTTGTTTTTTTAACATTTTATTTATTATTTCCAGAGAGAGGGGAAGGGAAAGAGGCAAAGAGGGGAGAAGAATCAATGTATGGTTGCCTTTCACCTGCCTCCAGCCACAGACCTGGCTGGAAATCTGGCTTGCAACCTGGTTACGTGCCCTGGCTGGGGAATCGAACCAGTGACCTTTGGGTTCGTAAGCCGGCACCTTATCCACTGTGCTACCAGCCAGGGCTTAAACTTATTATTCTTATTCAACAATATACTATCACTTTCTGTCTTTGTCTAGATGCGAAACCTCATTGCTCTTCATTTTTAATGATTATATAGAATTGTTCGGCCATTCTTGTAACTAGGCTCGCAGTGAAACTGCCTGGAGGAAATAGACCACAAAAAGTAATCCTTTTTACACTTCTGCTATTATGAATAATGTTATAATGAGCATCACTGGGCATATGTCTTTGTGCAAGACTACAAATACTTTCACAGGATAAAAACTTAGAAATTAAATTGTCAAACTGCCCTCTAGAAGGTTTTACCAATTTACAATTTTACCAGTAGCACATGAAAACCTCAATTCTCTACACCCCAACAAACGAGCTGTTGACACATTTTAAAATTTATTTTAGAAAAATAATGCCCGTTCCTTATTTTAATGATACGGTTAAGTATATTACAAAGGAATAACCTCTTGAAACCCCACTCTTCAAAAATGTCTGTTGGAATGTTAACTGGTTCCCCCACAAAACATGTCCCACTGTGAATCTGTGAATGTGACCTATTTGGAGAAATGTATCAGTATCAGCATCCGTCAGGGTTCTCCACGGAAACAGGTTCAGAAACATGTGTATAGAAGAGGAGACTCGTTATAGGACTTCGCTGAGAAGCACCACAGCGTGAGATCTGTGAGCTGCAGCACCAGGAGGGCAGCTGGTGAGGGTGGGTCATCCTTACTTAGTTCTACTGACTCGAATGCTAATTTCTCCCAGAAACACCCCCACATGCACATTCAGAAATGTCCAGCCAGCCCTCCAGGCATCCTTAGCCAGAGTACTTTGTTCCTTTTTATGGCTGTATAATTACTTTATTCCTTTTGATGGCCGAATAATTGTCCCTGGTATGGATACACAACCTTTATGTATCTATTTATCAATAGGTGGATATTCAGGTTGTTTCTACTCTTTGGTTATTATGAATAATGCTGCTATACACATATGTGTATGCAAAACTCTATACACATATGTTTTCAACTCTTTGGGGTATATAATTAAAAGAGTGAAATTGCTGGATCCCCTGGTAATTTAATTTTTAATTTTTGAGGAACCGCCATTGTTTTTCACAATGACTGTACCACTTCACCTTCCCACCAGCAATGTATGAGGATTCCAATTTCTCCACATCCTCACACTTGTTATTTTCTTTCCTTTTTCGTTAGTAAAGTCAGCCCAGTGGATATGAAGTAGTATCTCATTGTGGTTTTGAATTTCCTTAAGGACTGATTCTGAACATGTCAACACTTTTAATGCTCCAGAATATGTCATGGCATGTATGTACCAGGGTTGATTTCATAATTTATTTAAGCAGTTCCCTCCTGATAGGCATGCACTTTTTTTTTTTTTTTAATGCTTTGCCATTTTGAGCAGCTTTGCAGTGTGTCTCTCTACTTTGCTTAATAGATGAAGTTCTTTAGTGTAAAATCCTAGGATTAAGATGCTGGTGAAAGAGTCGCTTATTTTCTATTTCAACACATATTGTCAAATAGTCCTGAAAAGCTATGCCTTTTTCCTGATGCCACCTGTTTCTCACCATGCTGGTTAACAATATCACAACTAAGCTAGTGTGAACCTGGGTGCAGAAGAGATGTCATATTTCCTTATTTCCTTAAAACAAACTTAAATTAGACTCAACGGTCCCCCCTGATGTCTCCCTAATTGAGGATCTCCCCCAACCTCCTACCGCAAAGATTGATAAAGTCCCTGGGATTCTTCAGCTCTCCCAGTACAGCTGAGAGCTCCCTCTAGCCTCCACCCACAGGCCTGCCACAGAGGTGCTTGTTCTCCAAAGCCTTCCAGCCTCTTGGCCTCTGGTGATCCTGCAGTTTCCCGGTAAAACCTGGAGACCTTTGAAAAGCTGTGAACCTGGCTCTGGTATGCAGACTTCCCAGGGTGCTACCCTAAGTGGGGCTCATGTCCCGCTGCTCTCAGGATCCCATGAATTGCTGCCTCCTTCTCCCCTATAAATCACTCTCTGTTTCACTTTTCCTCTGTCTCTGTCTCTTGCTCTCTCTCTTCCCACCTTCTCCTGCCTCTCTCTAAAGCCAGCTGCCATCACACCTGCAAGTTTACTTGTAGACAAATGACAGGTAAGCCAGGCAGATCTTGCCTGCCAATTCTGGAAAAAGCCATGCGATGACAGCGCAGACAGACTATAGTGGGGTTAGAGCATGCATTCTGGGAGGAGAACAAACACACATGAATGGCTGTAATGATTGTACTTGGTGATATTTGTCCATCTTTTTTCATTTCTGTTCTTCTGATATGCAAAATTTATTTTTCTTTGCTCATTCTTCCAGCGATGTATTTTTTGGTCTTCCTTATTGATTAAAAATCATTTTAATCTTAGTGAATCTAATCAGTTTTAGGTTATATGTCACTTTGTTTTAATTTCTTTGTATTTTATCTAGTGATGTTGGTCAACTTTACCCATGTTTGTTGTTCACTCATAATTTAATTCTGTAACTTTCTTTGGTCCTTTTCTTTGTCCATTTCCTAATGAGTGTTTGACTTTTTCTTATTGACATATAGGCACCCTTTATAACAAAGATGCTCAGCTCTTCAAATGTATCATAAGTATTTTCTCTTAGTCTTTCATTTGCTGGCCAATTTTTCTATGGTGTTTAAGTCCCTAGTTTTATGTAATGAACTGTTGATATTTCCTTTTTTAGGTTTTTGGGCTTTTTATTGAGGGTCACAATAGGCCTTTTACATACCAAGAAATAGTGTCCTATATTTTGTTTTAGTGCTCCCACATTTTATTCTTGATATTCTTCATTTGCATATTTAAACCATCTGGATTGTTATGTGCATGGTATGAAGAAAGATTATAATTTTTTCTCATTTTGGCTATCAAATTTTCTCAGAACTATTTACTAATGAATCTGTCACTGATTTGAATTGATGTCTTTCCCCCATTATATTTTATAATTAGTTTTGCTGGTGTGCATAATTAAGTTTATGCATTTCCATTATTTTTAGCCAGCTTACTGAACTTTAATGTTAAACTAGCAGTTATTTCTCTTGGTTTTCTATAGATAATAATAATAACATCATGAAAGAAAGAGTTTAACCTTCATATAAAGTTCAATGAAGTTGTGCAATTTCCTTCATATGTGTTTTATCTATTTCTTATTAAATTTAGCAAATGTGTTTTTTTTTTATTGTATAAGTAGGACATCTTGAACAATATTAAAAAATAAAGACACTGTTTCCAGTGCTTCTGCTGAGCTTCTTCCCCTTTTTAAAAATTGTTGGCTCCTAGTGAATGCCCATCTAAAGTATTTAAAGGACTTTTCAAGTTGTCCTCCTAAATTTTTTTCTAATTTATGCTCCAACGAGAGTATCTAAGGTTGTCTATTTCCTGTGTCAATGTGGAGAAAGGTCATAATTCAATTAGGCATGAACACAGTCTTTGAAAGGGCAAATCAGATCACACTCACAATAGTTTGTCATATTTCTCTCCAGTTCTTGCTTTCCCAGTGCACTAGCTACTGGCTCAAATTCTTTGCTATGCTGCTGACATTTCCTCCACTCAGCTCACGGCCTCATATCTCACCTTGATCTTGGCTTTAAGGTAGCCATTCCTCCCCCTTGTTTGATGAACTCACCCCTACTTGTACAAGATGAAGCTGACCTGGTCAGTTAGATACTGATCAAGAGGCGCCAGCTACATCAAAGATTGGGTTCCCCAGGGACTGGAGCTGGAACTCTATAGTCAAAGTCCATAGGTTGAAATGCAAAAGGTACCCTGTACAAACAACAGGAAACCATATGCAAACACTGTACCCAAGCTTTCAAACCCAAACCCCCAGCCAGCTCACTTCCGAGGTTATCAGGTCTTCTTTGACTTGGACCCAGTAACAAACATTTATGCATCCTAGCTCATTTCAGAGCTTAAATTGTGAAAAATGCAAAGAAAAGACATTATCATAACTATTCATATATTAGAATTATATTTGGCTGTAAGAAGTGGAACTCATTCCTCTGAAAGAGTAGCTTAAGCATGGTGAAATTCATTTTTTTCTGAGTAAAGGAGCAGAGGTGAGTAATTTAGAGCTGGTATAGTCACTTTGCTCTATGAAGTTCCCAGGGTGCCAGCCTCCTTGTAGCCTTGCACTTAACCATAACAAAAATAACCTTTTCTTTAAGCACTAAGATGGAACTTCAGAAATCACATCCATGTTCCAAGGAATAGGTAAGAGCCGCCCCTGGTGAAAGTGTCATGGATGCTGAAACGGGCTGCTTTCCCTTAGACTCCATTGGTTAGAACTCAGTCGTATAGGCACACCAAGTTGTAAGGGAGGCTGAGAATGTAACCTTTGTTCTGGAAGGCCATGTGTCTAGCTAGAAGTTGTATTAATGTGGAAGAAGGGGAGAATGCATATTGAGGGTTATGCAGAAGAAGACAGATATATCAATAGATGAACAAATACCAACAGATGCACAAACAAAATTATTTTTTTTATGATGTTGCTCTCCTCCAGGAGGTCAGCAAAGACTGAGGAAGCCCCTCAGGAATGCCAGCTCATCCCTGACTTAGTGGGGATAATCCCACTAAAGATCCACCCTGCCTCTAGCAAAGCCACCATTCCTATTGGGTGGTGGCAGCTGGTTATCTTCCGGTGCTCACCAGGCTTTGGAGCATGGATTGAGGAGATCCTTCCAGGGTGAAAGCCTGGCTCCCCCTCTCTGGCTGTACAGATACAAATGTGTCACTTAAGCTCCATGCCTCATATCTCAGGGCTAAAGTAGGGAGACCAGGGGCCTCCACTTCATGGGAATTAAGACTACTCTCAAGTGCTTTTTCATCCAATGGGTTTTTTAAAGTATATTTTATTTATTATGCTATTACAGTTGTCCAAACTTCTTTTTCCTTTGCTCCCCTCCACCCACTACTCCCCTTCCCTTGATAGTCCCACCTCCTTTAGTTCATATCCATGGGTCGTGCATATAAGCTCCCCGATTTCACCCTTTCCTCTATTCTAACCATCCCACCCCCATCAATTATGTTTCCTAATCTCTGTACCACTTCCCCATTTTTCCCCCTTCCCCTTCCAAGCTAATTACCCTCCCAATGATCTCCACACCTATGATTCTGGTCTCATGTTTAGTTTGTTTTTGTTTTTATTTTTCTGTTGTTGATAGTTATGAGTTTGTCATATCTTTAATGTTCATAATTTTGATCCTCTTTTTCTTAAGTCCCTTAACATTTCATATAATAAGGGTTTGGTGATGATGAACTCCTTCAGCTTTACCTTATCTAGGAAACACTTTATCTGCCCTTCATTTCTAAATGATAGCTTTTGCTGGATAGAGTAATCTTGGTTGTAGGTCCTTGCTTTCCATCACTTTGATTACTTCTTGCCAACCCTTCTTGCCTGCAAAGTTTCTTTTGAGGAATCAGCTGACAATCTTATGGGAACTTCTTTGTAGGTAACTCTCTTCTTTTCTCTTGCTGCTTACAAGATTCTCTCTTTATCTTTAATCTTTGGTATTTTAATTATGATGTGTCTTGGTGTGGTCCTCTTTGGGCCCAGCTTGTTTGGAACTCTCCGTGCTTCCTGGACTTGTATGTCTATTTTCTTCACCAAATCTAGGAAGTTTTCCTACATTATTTTTTCATACAAATTTTCAGTTTCTTGCTTTTCCTCTTCTCTTTTTGGCACCCCTAAGATTCAGATGTTGGCACATTTTTTAAAAGCCCTAGAGGTTCCTAAGCCTTCTTCATTGTTTTCAATTTTCGTTGTCTCATTCTGTACTGGTTGACTGCTTGTTTCTTCTTTATGTTCCAAATCATTGATTTGAACCCTGGTTTCCCTCCCTTCACATTGGTTTTGTGTGGATTTTCCTTCATTTCACTTAGCTTAGCCTTCACTTCTTCTTCTCTGTGTTTGCCATATTTGAACATGTCTGTCAAGTCTGTGAGCACCTTTATCACCAGTGTTTTGAACTCTGCATCTATCAGGTTGGTGATTTGTTCATCCATCAGGCTGGCTATTTCTTCATGCTTGGTTCAGGCACTGGGCCCTTGATCTCTTCCCTTTTTTGAGCCATACTTCTCTGTCTACTCAACTTGACAGGCTACTATACCTGGGTGGAGCATTGGGTATTCAACATATGGGGCGACTGTTTCACCACATAGTGGACCTGTATGTGGCAGAAGGGTTTGAGAGGGAACAATGCTGCTTGCTCAGCACTTTCCCCTTTTCCAGGCACTTCTCCCACTTCCCACAGAGACTGGCCCCCCTCTAGCTGTTGCCCTGGCCATGGTCCCTAGAGTGGGTAGGTCTGTGGATGTTTTTGGACTGTGGGGACCTCTAAACAAACATACTCTGCTGAGAAACTGGCAGTTTCTTCCTCCACCCCAACCCCCCACTGGTTTTCACAGTCAGAAGCAATGAGGCTTTATTTTCCCCTCTTGCTAGAACCATGCTGGGCAATCTTGCCTGGTGTTGGGAGCACTCCCCAGGTGTCCCTACTTTTTTTTTTTTTTTTTTTTTTACTGTGTGACTGCACTTTCTACAGGCTAACCCCAGCCAATCTCCTGCTGCAGCTGCCTCCACACTATCAAACTGGAACCTCTCTGTCCCAGCTCTGCCCCTTCTACCTGTCTGGATGAGTATTTATTCTTTAAATCTTTGGTTGTTGGACTTTCATGTAGCTTGATTTCCTGGAATTTCTGGTTGTTCCTTGTTTTGAAATAGTTGTATTTCTTCCTATTTATGGAGGGAGACATAGCACATACTTATACTTATGCCCCTATCTTGGCTGGAAGTGACCTAAAATTGATTCTTATGTTATGGCTATACTTGGGAAAAGTATATGAGAAGAAGCTTGGATAAAGGGAAGAAGTGATCAGTTCTTGAAAAGGGGTATGTAGATTTTGCAGAAGGGGTTTCAGCTAATTTTTGAAGTTGAATAGATATTTTGCTAGGTGCTTTAAAAGGAAGGATGTTTGGGATTGTAAGAAGAGTTCAGGCAGAGAGAAATAAAATATGAGGGTGACTTCAAAAATATAAAAGCATTTCCATTGAGCTGGTACACACAAAAGAAGTGAATAGTGCAGTAAGAAATACGTGTGGAGAACTAGGCAGGGTCCAGAAAATGAACAGCTATGTATACCCTCGTTAGGAGTTTAGACTTTGATCTTTAATAAGAGAGACCAAATTTGAGTTGTAGAATTATAAAATTAAATCTGATCAGTACTTTAAAGAGTAATCTGAAGGTGATAATGACTGGGTGAAAGCCATAAGCATGACAAAGTGTTGAGAAAGTCTCTTGGATTCTCAACATAGAGATCTGTATGGGTAGGTCATTGTTCAGACTTCTCCAGAGAAGCAGAACCAGTAGTGTGGTGGATATGGGGACATCTGAAGGATGAGGGCAGGCCAGCAGGCTGGAAAATCTTGGGAGGAGCTGATGCTGCCATCTCAGGGCCAATTTCTTCTTCTTCATGAAAGTTATTTTGCTCTTAAGGTTTTACAACTAGTTGATGGTTCCACTCAGATTATCGAAGATAATCTTCTTTACTTAAAATCAACTGATTGTAGATGTTAACCACATCCACAAATAACTTCTGAGCAAAACCTGGATCACTGTTTATTTGAATAACTGAAAACTATATTTTAGGTAAGTTGACACATAAAACTTACTATAACAGATGGTGACACCATTAGGACCTACGGAAGAAACAAATTTGGGGATTAATGAGAAAAAAACAGTATGTTTGGTTTTGGACATGTTGAGAGTAAGGTACCTAGGTGCATCTAGGAGACACTGATATATTGTACAATGTTTGAGAATGGGTTCTGGATTACAGCTTCAGAGTCAGGTAGTTCAAACCACAAGTAAAGATTAGATTACATAAGTGAGTATATAAGGAGAAGTTGCAAATGTTCAGTCATGTAAATAAATTAAAGGGGTAGATCAGGAATTTAAGGAAATAGGGAATGGTAAGGACTACAGTGAGTGTAGTACATAAATGTTGGTCTGGTGTTGTCAGATCTTTCCGTAAGTGAAAAGTTCAAGTTTCAAATACTGTGTCTTAAATTTATCCGAAATACCATTGAGCCAAAATTGTACACACCCATGGATGTATCCATTCTGCACCCACTTTGAAAACTTTGAAAAAGAGAGAGAAAAAAAGACAATGGATGAAACTCTGGGAACTCTGACCTTTATGGGTCAATGAAAGACTGTATCAACTGAGTACAATGAGAACTAGTATGAGGCCTTGAAATATGACCCTTAGCAGTTAATTGGTGAATCAGTGTGTGATTATTTTAGTAGTATGGTAGAGGCAAAAGGTGGATTATGCATACTGAAGAAAGTTGAAACTATTCTTTCAAGACTTGCATATATATATATATATATATATATATATATATATATATATATACACACACACACACACACACACAATTTACACAACTTAGTACCATACTTTTAGCTCTTGAGGACACAATGCATGTTTCTGACTCCCTTCATGGTTCAATGTTCCCAGAACACTTTGATCTTCTTGGGTTCCGGGTCTTAAAAGATACAAACAAAAAAATAACAAAGAAATTGTAAATGCAATTTATTTTCACAAATAAGTTATATGTCAGTTTATAGAAAGCAATTATGAAAAATAATACCTTGCAACAATTCGTGAACACTGCCTTAAAAGAATCAGCGCACCTTCACATAATCAGCAATCATAATAAAACTGACACAAAGTACTCAGTCTTCCCAAGACCTTCCTTAACCTCCGGGGAGAATAAGTTAATCAAAGATCAAGGAACTTGAAGTTTGTAACATCCGTTCTTGTCAATTGATAATTCAGTATTTAATCAGACTTCAATCAAACCTGCACCTTTTTTTCTATGTTCTAAGACCAGAGAGTCTTAGAAAAGGTACCCAATATAATTGAAATTGTGTTTATTAATGAATGAAGAAGTGTTGCTTTGTGTGTGCATGCACATGAATGAAAAACTTTATTTCCTCATGGTTCATGTCAGTCAGCAGGATTCTGCGAGCTTCTTTCATGACCCATAAACAAGGATGCATTCTTGGTGTCAAGTTCAAGATGACAGCCAGCAGTGGCGGCTAATCCCTAAGCAGTAGCTCTTCTTAGGAATACATGTGGTGTCTTCAAAGATGCTCTAACCAAGGAGAGAGGAAGCTTCCCATATGAATTGAAAGTTAAAGGAACAAAAAGAAGCCTATTCCCAAAGATGTCCCTATCCTGCAACCTCAATCCCCTTTAAATTTTGTGAGATTTCACTCATCATAGCTGAGTAGGGGGTCAACATGCTTAAGATGCAAACTTTTACAAAGGAAAAGCTAATTATTCACGTCTGAGTCTTGATTAATTGGCTTTTCTGTTTAGACATCTTTGAGATCAGCAGTGAATGTGATGGAAAAGAACACTGGAAAAAAGGGTAGTGATGGTTTTGGAACTGGAGAGCCTGCAGGAGTGGTCAGCTGGTCTGAAGACCTCAGACTCCAGGGGAGCAGGGTAGGTAGGCCACTGAGAAAGGAGAGTGTTAGGAAGAGGAGGATAATGAGAACCAAGATATGGAAGTAAAATGCTGGGTACCAAAGACACATTTTATTTACATCCTATTGCCACTTGACTCTCCTTATGGTTAGCTGATGAAGTGCTTTTCCTGATGGCAACTTAACTGGAGAGGGATGCTATGGCTGTGGGAGAGGAGGGGGTTGATTCCACCCAGAGATGCTGAACTCAAGTGGAAAAGAGAAAGAATCTAATGAAAACATCTCACAGTAAGCCCTGGCTGGTGGCTCAATGGATAGGCCCCAGCCTGAGAACCCAAAGGTCGCTGGTTCAATCCCAAGTCAGAGCACATAACCAGGTTGCAAGCCAGGTCTCTAGCCAGGTCTCCAACCAGGTCCTTAAATGGAGGCAGGTGAAGGGAAACCATGCATTAATGCTTCTCTCCCTTTCTTCCTCCCTCCCCATCCTCCTCTCTAAAGATAATGAATAAAATCTTTTTTAAAAACCTCAAATTAATTAAGAAACCATGGTAGCTGAGAGATGAATCATCAGAATACTGCCATGGAAATCACTTTGAGCATCCTTATCTCCTGGAGAATTTTTCTCAAATTTAATTTCTTCATTAGGCTAAACTTAAATTAAAATTGAGTAGGTATATATACATATATACTAACTAATACAATTTAACTATATAATTACTCTTACTTGTTGGTCACTCGAGTTTGTCATATGTTATTTTTGTACATGTGATTGTGGTTGTGTTAGTTTTTGGATTGAAGATATTTTCCGTAATTCATATGTCAGGGGAAGTGTTAAAAGAACTGGGTTTAATTATCTTTAATGTCTTACATTTAAATAGAGAATTACAGTGCTTTAAAAAATTGAACAGTAAAGCTTAAAAGAACATTTAAATTCTCAGTCCTCACACATCCTCTGAGGAAGGCCTGAGTAACAATATCTCTACTTGATAGCAAAGGAAACTGAGGCTCAGAGAGGTTAAGTAATTAGGTTGCCTAATCCCAACCACAGTGCTAACCTCTGAGCCAAAAATCTGGGCAGCAGAATTAGGACATCCTTCTATTGTACTTCAGGATCATTCTCAACACTGTATGAGGAAGAGAATAACTTCTTTTGCTACCTTGTTTGAGCTGTTTATTCACTCGAGTTTTGTTTATAAGGCATCAGGAACAGGCAAGCAATGAGTAGATAATCTCATTAAGGTGAACAACTATAAATTACCCGAGAGTTTGGTTAATATTATAGCTATTGACTTTTTAAACATGGATTTTAGAGAAGGGGGAAAAGAAAGAAAGGGAGAGAGAGAAAATCAGTTTGTTGTTCCCCTTATTTATGCATTTATTGGTTGATTCTTCCATGTGCCCTGACCAAGGATCCAAATTGCAACCTTGGGGTATTGGGATGATGCTCTAACAACTGAGTGGCCTGGCCAGGGCATATAAATATTGACTTTTAAAAGAGTAAAGTAGACTCTCAGATTCCTAAGATGTTTTTGTAGTACCTATGACTTAGCCCTACCAAATTTTGTCTCCAATTTGCTATGAAAAGAAAAATCCTTATTACTATCTTGCAGGTCTCTGCTTTGCTCTGAAGATGAAGTAAAATCAAATGAAGTAAAGAGTATGTCTAAATATGATAGATAAAAATAGAAGAACTATGTGTCAGACATGAAACCTTCAAAAAGGCCTACAATATTCCTACACTGTTATTTCTCTAAAGTTTCCCAGGGTATGCTAAATTTTTGCAAAAAGTCAGGAGGTTTAGAAACCACACAGAGAAACATTCCTTGGAAAGAGGAACTCTTCAATGGTCTAAGATTACAGATCCTTGAATTGTAATGGTATGCAGTTGAGTTTTCCATTCACAGTTCCAGGAAAAATGGAATTTTTTTCCCCCATTAAGATACTGTTATTTAGTTATTTTGAAGTATACAGTACATACATGCTTTTTTTCTAAAACCACTAGATTTCACAAGAGGTACACATTTGGGTATTTAAAACCTTCTCTGTTGATTTTAGATCAGACCTGAAGCTCGACTACAGAAAAAATTTGATTTGAAGTGCAGAACAGAACAGGAGCAAAGGCATCCATCATATGGCTCATAAAGTGCTTAAATTTACTATTTATTTCCTGAGAATGACTCAGCATTTATATGTATAATAAAATGCTACATAACAATTGCCAATAAATATCAGAAGGCTGAACTTCCTAGAGACAGTGCAGTAATTATTCTTCCATGACAGATTTTTTAAGTCTGATAAACATGAAAGAGGAAAGTGCTTTAAAACTTTAAAAGAATCTTAATTAAATATAACAATTAAAACCTTTTTTGTTATGTATTTTTTTTCTGTTTTGCCCAATTAAGTATAGACCAAGTATAGCAAGTTGCTAAACTTCTGTAAGCCTCAGTTTATTTTTCTGTAAAATTGGGACAACATGAACAGCCCAACCAAAAGCATAGGACTATTTTGGTTTCAAATAAGAGATACTCAACTCAGAGAAGTCCAAGGGCAGCCTACATTTGTGTGGCTGGATCCCAGTTCAAAAATGTCAGTAGAACTCAGTCACAACAACAGATTGAATGAAGATGGAGCCCTCATGAATGAGTTTAGTGCCCTTATAAAAGTGGCGCAAAGAGCACTCTGGATTCTTCTGCCACGTGAGGATATAGAGAGAAAATGTCATCTATAGGGTAGAAAGCCAGACCTTACCAGCATATGGGTCATCTTCTAGCACCTTGATCTTGGACTTCCCAGCTTCCAGAAGCGACAGAAACAAGTTTCTGTTATTTATAAACCCAGTTTATGGTATTTTGTTACAGTAGCTGGAACAGACTAAGACAGCCACTCTCTGTGCCTTTGCTCTACTTTCTTCTTTTAGACTCAACGGTCAGGCAAGCTTTCCTCGTAGGACAAGATGGCCTCCTGTAACGCCAGCTATAGCTAACTGGCTTAGGAATAGGTCCACTTCTCAACTGTTAAAAATAGCAGTCCAGTCATTGATTGGCAATGACTCCAGTGAGAATAACTTGGGTATTGTGTGTATCTGTGAATCTCTCTTTGTAATCAGGAAGACGTGAAATTTGATTGGCCTGGCCTAGGTCGTATGCCCACCCCATAAATTTGAGATAGGCTCAGTTCCACCCAAACAGGAGGAATCGGAGAGTAGATGAGAAGCAGTAACTCTCCTTAGAAAATGTATGCTAAAAGAAATAAAAGGAATATTTTAAGATCATCATAATAATCAAGTAAAATGATACATACACATAAGATATTATGCAAACATAAGGAATTTTTATTTGTTATGCCAAATGTTATATAATTAGAATATTTCTTAAAAACTATTTTTTCAATAATGACATTAAGACTTGGTAACTTGAAATAACCGAATTGTGTATCTCTCAGAGGTCTCTTTCAATTTTACCAAATTCTTCATGGTAGTTATGGTAGCAAATTCTCATAGAGCTGATTATAGGAAAAAAAGAACCACTAAGTATTATTGTCAGCATAAGGGTTTGAATTCCTCTACAAGAACTAAGCAAACTTTTGGCAACTAAATAAGAAATGTTGTAAATGAGTAGAAAAGAACAGTATGATCATATTTTGCAATTACAAAATAAATGATCACTCTTTGATGAGTAAGTGCATGGGAGCATTGGTATTGTATATGTGTTATTTGAGCACTTAACTAAAAATTGCTCTTTGATTTTCAGTTGCTATAAAGATAGGCTGGATGGTTATCAGTCTTAGTTCCATTTCCTATTCTTGGGCACATGTTGGGTTTGGATTTACCAGCCACTCTGCTTTGGGTTGAGACCATGTGACTCTACCTGGTCAATGGAATGTGGACAGACATGATTTAAGCCACTGCTAGTCCTAGTCCTTAAAGTATTTCAGGCAAGTTGTCAGTCTCATAATCTAATGTGACACCCTCAGAAATCACAATTGTAACATGGCAGATTTATAAGATTATAGGAACCTAAATCTCTGAGCTAGCAGAAAATTTTCCAAAGGGAACCACAAGACCTATGAAATATTGCAAAACTGAGTAAATTTTTCATTACACTAAGCCTCTGGTTTTTGAATTATTTATTGTGACTTGCTGTATACAACAAAGCATGTCTAGAACCAAGTAAAATTTTAATAATAATAGTACTGCTTCATTTCTAGACAAAATTATATAGAATTACATGAACTGATGAGAACAGCATTGATTCAGGCTTCTCTAGACCTTAAAGAAAGTTCCTTCTCTCTTTTCCATTCTTAGGATAGAAATAGTTAAAGACATAACTTTAAAGTTTTATTTATTTATTTATCTATCATACACTTACTATCTGACAAGATTATATAAAAAAGCTTACTTATTTGTCTTTAGGTTCTCAAGTTTAACATATCCAAATTACATACAGTATCTTTTCCTAGGTGGCTCACAAACCTCCACCATAATTTCCTATCCCATTGAATGGGATTGTCATGGGCCCAACTGCCCAGGCCAAAACTTGAGAATCTCCCTTAATTTCTATTTCTTTTTAACTAGTCCCTATAGATCTTACTCTTACACAATTCTTTTTAATTTTTCTCTCCGTTATCTTCATCACTGTTCTAGTAATTGTTGCTAAAATTAATTGATCTTCTTATCCTGATGTGTCCCTTATCCTAAATTCACTTTGAAGCTAGGTAAATTATTCTAAAAGGCCACTTTGATTGTGTCAGTCTCATTCTTAAAATCCCTCAGTAGCTCCACATTCCTCTCAGGATAGTCAAAACTACTATATCATGGGTATCGTGACACCACCATGTATATCGTGGGACATACGTGGCTTTTTATGATCTAGCCTTCATTTTCCTCTCCAGCTTACCTCTTGACAGTTTTCTCAACACTTGTAATACAACTATTCATTATTATGAATAATCCTTATGTATCTGAGCCTTCCAAGGTAATATTTTCATTAAATTTACAGACATTACAATATTGAAAGTAAGTTAAATCTATTTGGTACTCTTCATTCTACCCCTCTGCCAAGCTCATATTTGTGGGTCCCCAAGAAAAGGCTCATATATTTTATGTCTAACTGTCAAGAAGTTATCAATCAAACTCACAGACTATTAAATAAAATATATTCCATCCTCCCATCTTATCACATATATTCATACTAACCAGTAAGGTCTGGTTTTAATTTTGAATTCTCAGGTTCTTCAGCTATAATGAAGTATGATAGTAATGTGAAAAGAGATAGCCATAGTCAATGGAACAGAATAGGGAGTTCCAAAATAGACCTGTACATGAATGTTCGTACAAATTTTATTTGTAATGATCAAAAACTGAAAACAACTTAAATGTTCATCAACAAATAAATAAAAAAATAGAATACAATCACCATGACAAATAATTAACTATTTGATGCCTGCAAAAACACCAAACAATTCCTTGTCTCTATGGAAATTGTTTTTACAGCTTGCCAATATTTGCCCTTTCCTAACATATGATGTTAGGCAACAAATGTTTGTATAGCCCATACACATTAATATGTTGAAGCCCTAGTTTCCAATATGATGATATTTGGAGGCAGGGGATCTTTGAGGGGCAATTAAATCATGAAGGATGGAGTCCTCATTAATGGGATTAGTGCCCTTATAAGAAGAGACACAATAGAGATATGATCTTGCTGTCTGCTATGTGAGGATAAAATAAGAAAGTGAAACAGTAGCAGGTGAGCCAAGAACTAAATCAGGCAGCACCTTGATCATGAATTTCCCAGCCTCCAAACCTATGAGAATAGATTTCTTAGTCTATGGTTTTGTTGCTGCTGCTGTTGTTGTTGTTATTGTTGTTGTAGCAGCCTGAACTAAGATTTATGGATACAGTCATCTCACCATAACTTGACTGGCATTTTATAATGCTTATAAAGTCTAGACCAGGTATGGGCAAATTTTTTATGAAGGACCAGATAGTAAATAGTTAAGCTCAGCAGGCCAGATGGTCTCTGTCACAACCATTCAAAATTCTGACCTTGTAGCAGAAAAGGAGCCATACACAATACATAAACAAATGGGTGTGGTACTGTTCCAAGAGAAGTTCATTTACTAAAACAAAAAGTGGGCATATTTGGTCCAAAGAATGTAGTTTGCCAATTTTTCTGCTTTAGACTATTAGACCTGCTATGTGTGTTTCAACTTTCCTCCATTTGATTGTTGGATCTGGGTCTAGTTGGTCATTTATTTGTCTAACTCACTGTCCTGGCTACCAGGGAAGACATCAGTGGGTGTCAGCCATTTCTGTGCTGCCAAGAAGTCTAGACAGTTAGTTATCTGGAGACCTTTCCATGATCAGTGAGCAGGTTCTTTATCTCACAAGCACTAAAAGTCTGTGAGAAGTTTGGTAGGTTAAATATGACTGCAAATTCTTTGTCACTGCCATGAAGAAGTAGGGTTTGTTTCTGCTCCCCTTGAACCTGGGATGGGCCTTGTGACTACAATGAATGTGACAGAAGTGACAGTATACATGTTCTATACTAAATCTTAAAAAGGCCTTAGATGCTTCCAGTTGTGCACTTTTAGGAGCCATGAGCTACTATGTAAGTTGCCTACTTAACCTATGAAGACACCATCAGAGGACATCACATGGGTAACCCATGTGAGGAGCTAAATGGAGAGAAGCCCAGCCAGGCAAGCATCCAAGGCTAAGTTCATCCTCTTAGCCATGCTTATCAAGGCATCACAGTGAGCCAGCCGTCTTGGATGTTCCAAGCCAAGTCAATGCCTCAGATAACTGTGGACTCAGCTAACACTATATGGAACAGAAGAATTGTCCAGGTTATTTCAGTCAACCAAAATAATAAAATTGTTTTAAGCTGCTAAGTGTAGATAGCTATGAAAAGAAAGTAAGAACATTAAACAAGACTTCTGTCTAGATGAAAGGATAGAGTGGATTAGTGATTCTCAAAATAGGTTTTATGAGATGCATATGAGGTCTGTCCTAAAAGTATCAAGCCAATGTCAATATAATTTTAAAAGTTTGAATGGCTGATACTTTTGGGACAGACCTCATATAGTTGTCAACAGAACAAGGGCATACAGATTTCATCTTCCAAAAAAATTTGGAACTATTTTGTGATTTAAGCTAAATAGGTTTATTTATTGCAGAACTTTTCAGACATTTTACCATGTACATTTAAACATTCAAGAGGAGAATATAATGTTTGGCTGTGACTTTCTTTAAGATATTCATATTCTGAGGAAGAATTCCCAGAAGATATGATGTCTATGCTGTATTCTGACCAAAAAATAAAGTCCATAAGATGCTGGACAAGATGGTCCCTAAGCTTATTTCCAGTTCCAAAATGTAATTATTTAGATTCCATTATGGAATGGTCTCTCTTGGCATTATTAAATCTCTAATATAAGTGGAACAAGCACAGAGAGTTCCTGGTGGTTATCCAAATCTCTCATACAGCCTTCACACCATTCTATTCATTATAGACTAAAGCTTTTGCTTTGAGACAGCAAAATAATTTTCATCTCTAATCCTAATCAAGGCCTTGAATAAAAATAATGTCATTGGGAATGGCTGAAAATACCCAAATAATAATTTAATGGGGTGAAAACTCAGCTAAAACTTGATATAAACTGAGCTCATCTCAGTTGTTATTATATTTCAAAATAATATCAGTTCTTCAGTGACTGGTCCCTCAGTTTGAAAATAGGCTTATAGGCTTTTTTCTTAAACTAATAAAAATAAAATTGAAAATAACATACCACCACCGAATCTCATTTCCTTGTTAAGATATTATCTTAATTATCCCCCTTGACATCTTAGCACCAAACTTCTTGAATTGGTTATATACACACAGCTGACATTTTTCCCCTCTCTTCCCATTTACTCCATGACCTACTGCAATGCAGCCTTTCCTCTCATGCTCAGTTACTTTTAAAAATGGTATGTTTTTCCAGGCGATCTCATCCATTCCAAACTCCCGACACTTACTTATGTGCAGTATGATTGAGTCTTGCACTCAAGTGCTTTTATATCTTTGTTCTAGCCTGCCATCTGCTCATGCCATGAGCCCAATTCTCACACTCCAGATCTATATCGCCAGCTGCCTATTTGTACTTGAATGTCTCTAACAACAACATCAAGCCTGTTCAAGTATTTAGTCATTGACTAGTACCTACTCTGGGTCTAGAATTTTGCTAGGCTATTGATTCTAACGATAATTAGGACTCCACCCTTGGGAGTTTATGATTCAGTGGTGGAGACAGATAAGTAATCAAACACTTAGAGGGGAAAACACAAGTTTCTATGGGAGCACCAAGGAGAAAACCTTCACTCAGCCTTGATAGTGGTGATGAGGGTTTGGAGGAGGGTGGTCTAAGGCCTCCCAGAGATAAAAATGATTGAGTCGAGTCTTTGATTACACATTGAGAAGATTAAAGGGAAGAGATAAGCAGCCAGCCAGAAGAAGTATCTTGTGGGGAGACACTCAGGGAAGACACTTGAGTCACATGCTCACAGAAGAGCAAGTCATTCTGTATGATATGATCTGGGAATGATGGTGGACAAGAAACCATAGATGAGCCATACAGGTGGAGAAAGAGCTGCCTTTATAGAATCTGAATTCATTGACCACTTTGGGATTATGTGACAATTACAGTTTTGTTTTTTTCTTGTAGATGGGATGCTTCAAATACATATGCCAGGTTTGTAATAAGGTTAAACATGCTCCTACCCCATGACTCAGCAATTCTATTCTCAGGTATTTACTCAAGAGAAAGAAAAACATATATCCACATGAAGAAAAGACTTGTTCAAAATGTTCAAAGTAGCCTTATTCAAAACAACCCTAAACTGGAAAGAACCCAAATGTCCATTGAAATGAGGGTGAATAAACAAATTGTGGGTATATTCATACAATGAAATAACACTCAGTTATAAAACAAACAAAACTACCAAGACACAAAACAACATGGGTGATCCTCAGAATCACTACGCTGAGCAAAGTAAAACAGGCACAGATGACACATACTGCTTAATTCCATTCACATGGTGATAGAAATCAGAGAGGGTTGCTCTGGGTATCTGGGTGGGTGGAAAAGGGAGCATTGATGGAAAAGTAACATAGGGAACTTTCTGAGATGATGGAAAGGTCTCTCTCTGTTGTTTTAGATGGTGATGCATGGGTTTATTCAAAACACATCAAGTTAAATACTTTGATCTGTGCATCCTATTGAATGGTATTTATACTTCAATTTTTAAGCATGCCAACAGGATTATTTCTTTCAAGAGCCTAAGGGTATTAATATGGTTTGCCCATATTAAAGCTGCCCAAGTCTTGCAACCTGGTACATTGTAACATAATGACTCTAAAATACATTTTTCAACTGCATGGAGAGAAACATAAACACAAACAAGATGTGAAGAGTTAATTAAAAATATGGTAAAGCATAAACACTTCATATCAACTGCAATTTGGAACTTTTCCATTTACAAGAACCTGAGAAATCAATGACTTCAGGTTTGAACATGTATGAAGGGTACTTATTTTGTTAAGTATAAATTAATTTATTAATTTCTTCTCAGTAGAAAAAATCTAGGTGAAAATTAAGGGAATTAGAAAGAAAATTGAGTATCAAAATCAATACAATTATTTTGACATCAAGAAGTTCATCGTAACTCAGCATTTGCTGATAATACAAAAAGCACTAATTCTTTAAGAAAGAGAAAGTTTTGAGTTAAAGCATGAATAGGTTTTTTATTCTTTGAGAGCATAATGAATGAAGAGAAAAAATTATTTCAATTTGTTTCAAATGGATATAAAATACTGACATTGAAAAAGATGAAATAAAATTCACAATATACCATTATAACAAGGACTCCAATGACAAGCTGATTCATGAGTATTATCAACTGAAAGAGTACTTGAATTTATTCATACACAAGAGAATTCATGATGCCCTGAAATATTATGGCTCTTACTTCTCATATATGAAAGAAACTTAACTGAGGTTTTTCCACACTTGACAACCATCCTGAAGATTTACTTATAGTTAGGAATAAGTTGTGAACCATAAAGAATACAAATTTCAATCAAGCATATTAGAGGAATAACTGCATTATTATTGTATTATTTCTATAGGAAATGATATAACAAAATTCTTGTCATATGGTCAGCAATATGCAACCAAAATGTAGGACAAATAAAATTATAGATGTGAAACAAGTAGTTCATTAATAATAAAATACAAGGTTTTTTTTCCCTCTAGATTTTGGGATATTCCTGGAATTTGTCAGAATTTTAAAACTTGTAATTTATTGTGATTTTTCTTCTGCAATAAATATTCACTTCCATTCTTCATTTTGTATTTGTAATGTTTAATTCTTTTTTTCTTATTGTTTAATGTATTTTAATAGCAAACTTACAGGAACAGCACAGAAAGCAAACAACATTAAAAACATGTACTTACATGTAGGACAACTCAGAAAAGTATAGTGAATGGATGGAATCTACTGTGTGATAAAAATGCTACAAACACCAGTTAGTTGCCATCAATAAGAAATTTATTTGTTAAAAAAAGCCAAATGCTGGCATTGTCCAGAAACATTTAACAGGTTTATTTATATTGTTATAAATAAGGTCAAACTGCTGAAACTTGTTCCCTGGAACATCTTGGCTTGCATTAATGTTTTACATCCCCACATTTATATTTTAAAAATTCACACACAAGTGAAAATGGAAAAACTGACAATACTTGATTTCTGTCCCCTATTTTCCACTTGAGATCATATACTTAGGTACCTTTTGACCCCATGGAAAAAATATCTAACGTTCAGAACTACCAATAACAGGAAGAAGATAATTTTTTTAAAGAATGAAATGTTTCCCATCATAGTGAATTCTTAAGCACGTTCTCCATGTATGTGGCATGCTAGCTGGATGTCTTTTGGCATAATTGTTACATGGTTTGGCATGGATAGTGCGCCAATTGGTGTCTTCAAAAGGCCAACCAGATAGGCTTCTCTTGCCTCCTGCAAAACACCCATAGCTGCACACTGGGAGCGCAGATCTGTTTTGAAGTCCTGAGCAATTTCTCGCACCAGATGCTGGAAGGGAAGTTTGCCAATCAGAAGTCCAGTAGACTTCTGACAAAGTCGAATTTCCTTAAGTGCTGCAGTACCAGGCCTGTAAAGATGAGGTTTCTTCACCCCTCCAGTAGGGGGAGCACTCTTGTGACCTGCTTTGTTAAACCAGTGGCTGTCTGCTTTGTAGGTGTTAAGGTATAGAGACCTCCTTACCTACCCTCTTCTCCTTTGGCTGGAGCTCTTGAGAGCTACAGCAGCTGAAAACACACCTAATTCTTCCTAAAATGAAGCTCCAAAACTACATTAGCGTAAAACCCATCATATCTAGACCCACCTGCTTTATTTTAGAGTATGTCTTGATCAGGATCATGGGCTATGGCCTTTTTGTCTGTATCAATGGCATGGTGCCTAACAAAAAATAGGAGCCTAGCAAATACATATAAAATTAAGTGGAATGGGGCAAATAGTCTGATCCTTCAGTATAAAGCAAAATATCAGTGATGGAGGGAGCAGTGCAGAAACATCAGATCACAGCCTAAATTCTCTCTGGGGAACAAGTATCCTTTTACCTCTTAGAATATTGGTCTGATAGAGCCTAATAAAGTTTACCCAGCCTAGCTCTCTTGTAACTTCAATATACCTGGATATAAGTCCTTCTAATTAAAATTAAAAATTGAATACAGGATTCTGTATATTGCCTTGTCTATAAATTCCCTATAAGGACATAAATGCAGCACCTTTCTGGTATAATATTTGGAGGAAATATTACAAAGGGGTAAGGTTTGAGCCTTTGTTGTAAATTCAACTCTATCCTGAATAGAGTTGAATTACCTACCTTTGCATTTGCAAAAGCCAATGAAAATTGTTTTACAACAATTAAAATGATGTAAGTCCCAGTTTACTAGGTAAACTGAAGTTATTTGTTACTTTCCACAATCAGAAATAGAAATGGTAGGATTACCAGACTATAAGTTTGCTTTGGAAGCTGTCTACTCGGGCAGTACCACTATTATCCTGTCCCAACAGATGTGACCCTATTTTTAAAGACTTCTGGGAAAGCAAGATTCCCTAACCTTCCTTAGCAACCCGTTCTGATGTTTAACAACACTTGTTGATCCTCTGAGCCTGGCTAGAGTATTTTTACATCTTTCTATGTGATGGTGTGTTACCTTGTTCCCATTTCCTCATTTAGCATTTATTTCATCCCCTCTTTCCTTTGCCTTTTTTTCTTCCATTAATTTTGTTTGTAGATACATTTTTTTCCAAATAAAAATAAAATTTAAAGTTGGCAAAAACTAAAATAAAAGCAAAGCAGGTAGAACATTGCTTTAACTGTCATACCTACTTACGGAAATTCATTCTAGCTTAAATTTTATACAATAGGCATTTGATATTCTGCCCCTACCTGCATCTAGCAGGCTTTTGTAAACTTAGGTGAGTGGAGGATATACATCATTTTATCAGAATACATTACATTTTGGTAGCTTTAACCATTGAAAGTATTTATATATTTGCTTTTGTCTAGTCTCTTCTGACTGCTCTCCCAACTTTCTTTTTTTTCTTTTTTTTTTTTTATGCCACCCAAATGGCTGCTTTAGAATATTCTTTTTTTTTTTTCAAATTTTATTGTTGTTGTATTACATCCATCCCTTTTTTGCTCCCCTCTGTCCCCCTCCCCACCCACCCTTTCCCCCCAAAGTCAATCCCACCTGTTGTCCATGTCCATGGTTCCTTTATACTAGGTTCTTGTCTAAGCTGCTCCCCTTCTTTGCCTCTGCCTCCCCCCTCCCCCCAATCCCTTTCCCCCTGACCACTGC
>PVIW01005068.1:0-101094 GCA_004026585.1 Noctilio leporinus
TACATTTACACAATGGAATTCTATATGGCAGAAAGAAAGAAGGAACTTGTACCCTTTGCAACAACATGGATGGAACTGGAGAATATTATGCTTAGTGAAATAAGCCAGTCAGTGAAGGACAGGTATCATATGTTCTCACCCATTACGGGACAATAATGAGCAAAACTAACAACAAGCAAAACAGAACCAAGTGTATGAAAACAAGGAATAGGCCTGCAGTGGTCAGGGGGCAAGGGGTTGGGGGGAGGGGGGAGGCAGAGGCAAAGAAGGGGAGCAGCTTAGACAAGAACCTAGTATAAAGGAACCATGGACATGGACAACAGGTGGGATTGACTTTGGGGGGAAAGGGTGGGTGGGAAGGGGGACAGAGGGGAGTAAAAAAGGGATGGATGTAATACAACAACAATAAAATTAAAAAAAAAAAAATTTTAGCCTGGCCCACAAGGGACTCCAAGATTCTGTTTTCCCAGGTGTGCCCCAACAACTAATACTATTTAAAAATGTAAGAAATAAAGCCCTAGCTGGTGGCACAATGGATAAGGTGCCAGCCTGCAAACACAATGGTTGCTGGTTTGATTCCCAGCCAGGGCACATAACCAGGTTGCAAACCAGGTCTCCAGACAGGTCTGTAGCTGGAGGCAGGTGAAAGGCAACCATACATTGATGTCTCTCTCCCTCTCTGACTCTTTCCCTTCCCCTCTCTCTAAAACTAATAAATAAAATCTTTTAAAAAATATAAGAAATACTTGGGAATCACAGAATTGTAAAACTTGAAGGAAACTAAGAGAAAAAATACTCACCACATCTGTTTTTAATAGAAAGAAGCCAGTGCCCAGAGGTATAGGATGATTTCTCTAGAGGAACACAACTCCTAGTCAATTATTTCTGTTGAGATATTATACTATCCTCATTTAAGTGTATGTTCCTTAGAATACTTCAGTGTCAGACCCCTACTGTAGGTAGTCCTGCAGCCCTGAACTAGGCCAGATAGAAAGACAGACAGACAGACAGATAGACAGACACACAGAGAGAGACAGAGACAGAGAGACAGAACACAATTATCGTATTATTTTTTCAATGTCAAGGAACTAGAAGAATAAAGGAAATGGAGAAGTCAAAGAACTTATATGCATGACACATGGACATGAACTAAGGGGGCATTGCTGGAGGAAATAGGGTGCTGGGTGGAGGGGGGCAAAAGAGGGGGGATTGGGACAACTGTAATAACAAAATAAACAAAATATATTTGAGAGAAAAAAAAAAGAATTTGGAGCAAAGAAAATCCTCATACTTTGGTTATTTTATAATATTCCTAAATAAGTCAAGTTCATATAACATAAGCTGTGTTTATCAGCACAGAGAAAAAATGGAGAAATGCTACAATCAGGGCAAAAGGAGAGAAAAAGATGTTTTCTATAAGAGGTAAATGCTTTTTCTTCACTTGAGGACTCTTGGTGATTACAGAAGAAAATCTATCATGTCTAAAGTCACCTCCAGATATGTTAGGTTCAGCATAAAGAACTTGGTGAGATGTGGAGGGTTCTACTTATTCATTAATAGTCTACACGTTGTAGGTCAAATCATTTTAGCTCCATGTCTTGGTTTCTTTGCAGTGTGTAACAAGTTCATCTTACTTAACTGACATTATGAGGGCGCTAACAGGATTATAAGTAAATGTTTGCAAAGTAGTTAAATAGCATGAACGAAAGTTGCATTCAACATAAAAGTTATATAATTATACAGCGGTAACTGCTTTTTGAAAACTTTTGATTAATTCACATTTTAAATTCTACAATATCACTGTAGGATATTAATGTTCTTTTTTCAACTGCAAAGTTTAATAAACTATATTTATTGTTTTTTGTAGTATTAAATGTTTATATAGATCTCAATAAAAATGGACCTTAGACTTTATACATTTTTGGTTGGCCAAGAGTTTCAATAAACTTATAATTCCAGATTCTATGTGTAAATTCTTACATATTTTCCTGCCTTCACCATCAAAACTATACACATAGTGAAATCAGAAGGAAATAAACAACTTTTGAAATTGTTTGTTAGAAAAGCATAAATTTGAATACAGTCTCTAGGCTATATTTTGGACATAACCATTGTGTGACTTTCCCTGAAATTGTAAGGGCACAGTAATTTTTAAGCTAGAAATAAGAAAGGAATTTAGAAGGAACTATTATTTCCCAGGATTGTGGGGTTAATCTTCATGATGATCTTTTACACAGAAGCCCTCTATTTCTTCTTTTCTCAAACCACAAGGGAAAAGACATATAATGGTTCAGCATACTTCTAGCAGGCTGAGCACAGAAAATGGACCGTAACAATTGGGATAAGGGAGTCTAGAGAGATTAGAAGGTTCTATTATTATCAGAAAAGACCACAAATATAAAACAAGGTTGAATGTACTATTTTATTGGGAGTGTGTCATTATGATTAAGTGGAATTAGAAAAAAAATTATATTACCCTCATCAGTATTCCAGAGTATGATTCCTTAGGAGTCCAAGAAGCCTATACTTATCCTTACAGTCAGGCAATAAAAAAGAAGAGATAGCTTTTAGGCACAGATAAAAAGAACAGTATAAGAGGATATACTGTAGTTTAGACATGTAGTTCTACACCATGAGGAAACCAAGTACATCATGATTGAGAATAGTGAACTAAGGTTAAATTATAATGGAAGGAAGGGTCCCAGTTTGATTGTTTTATAAGAAATGCATGTCTTCAACTAAGCAATACAAGACAATACAAAAATGCAAAAGGACAAAGATTTATGAAGGATAAAAGTGGAAGGACAGCAGCAGCTACAATAGCAATAGCTATGGTTAGAAGAGAATTTTTGATATATTTCAAACTGGACAAATTAAGTACAAAGGGAGCTTGAGAGGTCCCCTACAGTGAACATACTTCTAGAGCCATTTTCAGATGCTGGACACAAAGGACAACACCTCTAAGGATCAATAGGGACACATTCAGTTTAGTAGAGATTTAGCCTTAAAAGAAGCCCCACTGAGCAAAGATTCATTCAATAAAAGGTGCTGACACCATTGGTTGACTATTTGTTGGAAAATATGAAGTCAGTTCTCTATTTCAAGCCTTATGCCAAAATTATTTTTGGGCTGATTTAAAAGTGATCCTAGCAGTGGAATCGCTGGATCAAAAGACAGTTCCATTTTTAGGGTTTGGTTTTGTTTTGTTTTGTTTTTTCTCCACATCCTCAACAGCACTTTCTATTTATTAATTTGTTAATGATGGCCTTCTGACAAGTGTGAGGTGGTATCTCATTGTGCTTGTTTTAATTTGCATATCTGATGGCTAGAGATGTTAAGCATCTTTTCATTTGTCTATGGACCCTCTGTATGTCCTCCTTGGAGAAATGTCTGTTCAGGTCCTTTGCCCATTTTTTAATTGGATTGTCTTCCTGATATTGAGTCATGTTGTTTTTTTTTTTAATATATTTTGGAGATCAAGCTCTTGTCTGAGGTTTGCCTGAAGAACCCTGAAAGACCAGTTCAGAAGAACCTATGCAATCCTATGTTAATAGCAGTGCTATTTACAACAGCCAAGCCCTAGAAACAGCCTAAGTGCCCATCAGTGGATGAATGGATTAAAAAAATAAAGAAAGACAGAAAAAAAAGAAAGAAAAAACCCTGTGGTGCATCTACACAATGTAATATTACACAGCAGAAAGAAAGAAGGAACTCCTACCTTTTGCAACAGCATGGATGGAACTGGAGACTTATGCTTAGTGAAATAAGCCACGTGGCTAAAGACAAATACCACATGATCTCACCTAATATAGGAAACTAAGGAACAAAACAAATAAGTAAGCAAAATAGAACCAGAGGTATGGAAACAAGAAATAGACTGACAGTGACCAGAGTAGATGTAGATGGGGGAGGGGGAGAATGGATGAAAGAAGGGGAAAGGTTTAGTCAAGAAACTAGTACAAATGAACCATGGCATTGATGACAGGGTAAGGATTGACTTTGGGAGAGGGGATAGAGAGGGTGGGGTGGGGAAGAGCAATTGGAGAGAGATTGACAAATGTAATAGAACAACAATAAATTATTTAAAAGAAATAAAACCTAGAGCAATAAATAGGAGACAATAAATGTTTGGGAAAAAAGAGTGAATCATAAAACTTAAACCATGAAAGGGATTGAAGAAAATATAAGTAGTTATCTGTTTCCTTGATGTGGAAAATCTTGCTAAGCATAAAAGCAATAGCAGAAATGAATGTAAAAATTATATACAGTTAAATACATAAAATTTCAGAACAAACTGGAAGGCATTTCCAACATACATTACAAAGGACTAATTGTCCTTGATATATGCAGAAATTTTTAAAAAATCAATTAAAAGGTGATAAATACTTCTAGTAGTATAGTATAATGAACTAAATTAAGGGTTGGCAAACTATGGCCCATGAATGAAAGTTGGCCTACTGCCTGTTGTTTTAAGTAAAGTTTTATTGGAACACAGCTATGCCTATTCATTTATACATTTATTATTTTGAGAGACCTGGCTGGAGACCTGGTTTGCAGCCTGGTTATGTGCCCTGACTGGGGAATTGAACCAGTGACCTTTGGGTTCACAGTCTAGCACCTTATCCACTGTGCCACCCGCCAGGGCTCATTTATACATTTTATAATGGCTACTTTTTCACTACAATGGCATAGTTGAACAGCTGTGACAGAGAATTTTTAGCCACAAAGTCTAAAATGTCCTTTACAACACAAGTTTATCAATGCCAGAACTAAATAAAGAATTTCAGAAGAGGAAAGGTAAATGGCCAATCTATTTATGAATATAAATTGTTTACTAGTCATCAAAAAATGCAAATCACAGAAATATGACACCATGTTCACCTATGAAACTGGCAGTATTGGCAAAGGTTCAGGGAAAGGTGTGCTATCAACTACCATTGGATGGAATGTCAAGAGGTAAACTCTTTATTTGGAATATTGTGGCAATATGTACCAAAGACTTTACAAATAATCATAACCCTTGGGCACAGTAATTCCATAAGTAGGATCTTGTCCTGAGGAAGTGAAAGATATGCACATATATATATATATATATATATATACACATATATATTCAATATATATATATGAATATATATTGTTCATAGGCATATATATATATGCTTATGAACAATAATAGTATAAAATTTTAAAAATCACATTTTAAGATAATATTTTAATGGCATGGAAATATTAACAATAAAAATTTAAGTGGGAGAAAAAAATCCAGAATGGAGAAATCAGCATTGATCTCAACCTTGTGTTTGCTCAATTTCAGACATATCTAGTTTCATCTGACAGCTAGTGGGGTGAACCCACCAGAAGTATGTTGCATGGAAGGAAGACTGAGGAACCAACCACCTTAAACAGAATTTATTTTAAGGAAAGAGGAGGTTACACAGAAAAAAAAATTCACCAAGAATTACAACTTTCACAGAAGACCTTTATGGGTCTTCATCTCCCCACCATAAAATGGGAATAATAACACCATCATTACTTCACTCACCAGTTTATGAACCTCAATTAAAGTATTATATATTCAAATGCTTTAAGACTGCCCAGTATTATCCAAATACTATGTTGGTCTTATAAGTTTAAGTGATCAGGGGCAACTCCTCAGAAACTTAGCTCATGAGATGGGTTTATCATTAACTGCTGGTGTTTTCTTCAGCCATGTCAAATGCGAATGCAATTAATTTGACTGAGATGAAGGTTTTTGATACTGGTTCAGGTGGGATAAGTTTTTCTCACAAGGAGCTTAAATTTTAATTTCCAATAAGGTTGAAAGGCAGACATCTAAGAACAGTAGGGCTTCTGATGTAGTCCAGTTAATGCTGCAGTGTTTTATTACTTCCATTTGCTATAATACTGCTTTTATTAATATAGTCATCTTCTTGGTTCATCCTATCAAACCAGCCACATGTGCATGTATTTGAAATTAACTTCTACTATCATTTTGTTTTCACAGGCACCTTACATCTTTTTTTTTTTTTTTCTTTTATGCTTAATTGGGCTACATTCTTCCCACTGTCATCACCCTGCCCTTCCCTCAGTACAGAATACAAACACCTTGATGCTTTGCTTTGATGATTAGGATATGGCTGGGGAGGCAGTAATAAAAATAATTTAGCACTCACTGCTAAATGATTTTTGCATATCCAGAAGGTACCTATTGAAAGCTGTCTAATGTCAAAGTGACAGAGAAAACTTAAAGATGGTCCTTTCTCATTTCTAGGTCATAATTATTATTCTTAATACCTTTGCCTCAAACATGGGGAACATATTCAATTCTAAAATTCCCTATATCCTCTCCAAATCATGTTCTTTTCACCCTTGCCTCTCATGTCCAACTGCTATCACTTTAATCCAGTGGTTCTAAAATTTTAGCATGCATTAAGAAGATCATAGAGAAATTGTTAAAATACAGATAACTGTACCCCATCCCCAGAATTTCTGATTTCAGTAGGTCTGGGAAGAGGCCCAAGAATCTGCATGTTTAAACAATCCCAGGTGGTGTTCATGCCATAGTCTGGGGACCACACTTTGAAAACACTCTCTTAATCCACTCTTTTTGAATTACTGTAATAGCCTTCTAATATTTATTTTCCCTTCAATCTTTTCATTCCTATTCCATACAGAAGGGAATAATGGTCACAAAACAGTCTCTAAAATCAGACTGAGCCTTTAATTACTACACGATCTTGGACAAATTACTTAATATCTTTGACCTTCCATTTTTAAAAGTTTGGATAATGATAGCAAATATTTCATAACATCATTCTGAGGGTTAAATGAGAAAATATAAAAATACTCAGCACGTGCTTACTGCATTGTAAGGGCTAAGTAAATCATAGCTATTATCATTATTTGCCAAAAAAGTAGTCTTAAAATATCTCTATTTTATTAGCTCTACAAATAGTTATGTTATGGAAATGGTTTGGATCAAGTAAGGCTACTAAAAATATATTCTGATGAAATTAATAAAAGATATACACAAAGGTGTTATGGACAGATGTGTATTGTGAAGTTAGGTATAATCATACAGACTGGAAATATACATGCCCAATGATACTAGAATTGTCAAATAATTTATGAAATGTTAATAGCAAAGAAATGTTACGCAGCCATTGACAGAGATACGTAATGTAGCTGAAGAACTAGTATGCAAGGGAGGCTTTCAGCAAAGAAAGTTGGTTGTGCTCAAAATGCCAGCTGCCCTATTTACAAGCTCTGTGAGGTTGAATAAGTTCAAGTGAACTCCAGTCCACTTGCTGCTAGGACCTCCTGACTTCTGCACACTTTTCGAGTGTTTAGTATTCTAGTTTGTTCCTGAGGTCAAATCATTGCCATGTATTTCACTTCCAGTGATAATAATCTTTGTTGTATTTCTAGATACAGAGCCCCACCCTTGCCCTTTCACCTCATTAGCCCATGATTTCTTGCACCCACTTTGCTCCTTAAAGTTCTTCTCTTCCCAGGTTACAGAGTCTGGTTCTTCAGTCCAGTACTTGCTATGTATTGTTTCGTAGCAAATTACCCCAAACTTAGCAGCTTAAAACAATACACATTACTATATTATTTCTATAGTATAGTTTGCATGTGTTAGGAATCCACACATAGCTTACATGCACACATACATAAACACAAACAAACATACATACATACCTATATAAAATTTGCCTGAATTAGATATTAGGTTTATTTGTTTAGAATAATCTTTTGAGACAATAAATATCTTGCTTACCAAAAACTGTTCACCTTAGGGTTTTAGTATTATTGATGATCCTTGACAAACCAGTTAAACAATTAGTGGTTGCAAAATGAAATACTTTCAATTTTATTTTTCTTCTATATTTATGAGTTGGTATTCTCCTATTAAAAATCTACTTCTCCCCTAAACTACCTTTTGGTGTGGATGTGACTATTCCTATGAGGTTATAGAATTTTTTTTTAATTTTAAAGAGTTTATTTATTTTTAGAGAGAGAGGAAGGAAGGGAAAAAGACAGGGAAAAAACAGCAATGTGTGGTTGCATCTCATGTGCCCCCAACTGGGTATCTGGCCTGCAACCCAGGTATGTGCCCTGACAGGGAATGCAACCAGCAACCCTTTGGTTCACAGGTCAGCGTTCAATCCACTGAGCTGCACTGGCCAGGGCAAATTTCTAAATTTAATATATTATACACTACTGTCTTTATCCTTATGATAAAATTTCCCCAAAATTTGGCCACTAGAGTTTTGTCATACTGGCTTTTATATTATTTTGTCATATACCTTCAACCTTTGAGCACTTTCTTACTTTTGGACATGAGATGTTTGTTCCAAGCTCACCTTGCACTTTGCCTGGAATTATCTATTTCTCCAAGGATCACTGACTTTTGGGGGCAAGTGATATTTAGAAATGAAGATTTGAATGCTAACTGTACTCTCATTGCTTCTTGAGGAGATGCCTCATTGTTACTAGATTTCCCTAACAGCACCTATACTTCAGTATTCACACCTGTTACTGATCACTACACTGACTAGAAATTTAAAGAGCCTTGCTAAAATGCATAGAGGAGAGAGGGCAGAAACTTTTCCTTTTTCACTATGATCCCTGATAATCAAAGTACTGATCATTCCTGTCTCAATTCTCCCAGGAATTCTGAACCCAGTAATGAAAGAAGCAGGTGAAAGAACAACAGAGGTAGGAAGAATGGGGAGGGAGAGGAAGAGAGGAAAAGATAAATATATGTAAATTTGGGCATAAAAATGTTGGATTACACCAGGTCTCTATTTTTGAATGTCATTCCTATCTACAGTGTTTCCGAGGTGATCTCATTTTGGGTACATGGATCTACATATTACCCATATCTCCAGTCCTGACCTCTCCCCAGAAATTCAGACTTTTGTGTCCAACTGCCTCTTCCCCATCACTGTTTAAGTATATAATAAGCAATCTCAAAGAGACATGTCAGGAACAAAGCATCCTCCCATCTCCTGCCTTCCTCGTCACAGAAAATACAATCTTTCACATGTTGCTCAAGCTCCAAGCCTAGGAATCATTCTTTATTTCTGTTTTTCCCCACCTCCCATTTCCAATACAACATCTTTCTTATAAACCCTGTTTCCTAAATATACCCCAAATCTAAACACACTTAATTCTCTCCATTGTTAAAATTCTATTTCAAAATTTCAAATAAAATATTCAGGTTCCAAAATGCTATTATCTTCATCTTTCACCTGGAATTCTCTAATTGCCCCATAACAATACTTTTACTTTTCATGTATGTTCATCTAAAATCCATTAGTCACACAAAAATATGGGATAATAATTTAAAAATATAAATTGGCCCTGGCTGGCAGCACAGTGGTTAAGGTGCCGGCCTGAGAACCCAAAGGTCGCAGGTTCGATTCCCCAGCCAGGGCACATAACCAGGTTGCAAACCAGGTTGCAAACCAGGTCTCCAGTCAGGTCTGTGGCTGGAGGCAGGTGAAACGCAACCATACATTGATGTCTCTCTCCCTCTCTGCCTCTCTCCCTTCCCCTCTTTCTAGAAATAATGAAATAAAATCTTAAAAATATACATATATATAAATTGTACATCTTTCTCTGACTTAAATTTTCCCAATACCTTTTCATTCTCATTACAACAAAATTCAGATTGCTTAACATAACTACAAACATATAGCTTTATCTTCCCCCTTACTGTCTTGCTTAATACAAGACAAGATGTGATCTGGCCACATGAATTTCTTTGATTCCTTAATCATACATATTTCTTTACCACATCATAGGATCTTGCTGTTTTCTTTCATTGTAGTTTCATTTCTTAGCATCACTGGTTTTTAATTCACCATTTATGTGTTAGTTTAAACATTACCTTGTCAGAGAGGCCTTGACCATTATCCAATATCAACTAGGGCCTTCCCATAAGTCTATTTCATCTACCTGTTGATTTTTATCACAGCTCTTTTCACAATCTATATTTATCCTTCTGTTTTTTTTTTTTTTTTTTTTTTTTACCTTTTTACTATCTGATTCCTCCCACCATAATGCAAGGTCCACCAAAACAGAATTTTCATTTGTTTCATTCTTTGTTCTATTCCTTGCACTTAAAGGATTATCTCATATGTAAAAGGTGTCAAAATATACTAAATAAATACATGGAAAAACTAAACAAAAGTAAATATGCAAGGGTTGGGGTAGAGAGAAGAACATCTGCTGGGTAGATATGTTGTAGTTGTCAGCTGAGATATCCAGAATTGCTGTTATCTTTTCTTTATTTTCAAATTCATGAACATTTTGCAATTTCTACATTTACATGGAAAGACCACCATGGTATATGTGCCACAATTTACATAGTTGGCATCATGTAATATATTCATGACAGGTATGAAGATATTCTTCACCTCTTCGGGAAGTTGAGGAAACTTCTATGCTAGTTTGTTCTCCATATAAACAGGGGTATGGTAAGTGACAGGAGCATATGGCAGGAGCTATTATGGTGAAGATCCTCAAGGTTAGGTGGGCCTCTGGCCAGCTGTTCTCAAAATCCATCATGTAGATGCTTGTGCCTATAATCTAGCATCCAGTGTAAACCTACATTATGATCATGGGACCCTGCTCTCCTTTTGAGAGCTACTAATTTTACGACTAAAAATTAGCCAACCTGTTCAGGAAAAGAGTCCCTTGTGACTATTCTTTCAAAATCATTGAGCATATGTTTAGGAACACCTTCCAAAATAAATTTACCCCAGTGAGAAGTAGGAAACAGGATAAACAGACAGAAAAAAATTGGTAACACATTTCTTAGATTTTAAGACCATCACTCACACTTGAGGATAAATGGAAACATCACCACAGGAAATATGTGTAGTAGGGACTTTAGTTTGTTATATTCATATAGATTTACATCTCATTTATATAGCTATATTTCACTTATTCTGAACAATCCAACAGGATGGGTACTATTATTTGCTACTTATAGAAGAGGAAACATAGTCCTTGCTGTTAACTATTTTTCCAAAACCTCGTTCAAAGCCACTAATTTGAACTGACATGTTTAAGATCTATCTGTATTACTTCAAAGTTGGTGCTGTTTCAATTATATTATATTGCCTCAATAAGGGGTAGTAGAATATAAGGTATATATATATATATATATATATATATATATATATATATATATAATTAAGAGAAGAAAATAGATTTTAAATTTCTAAGACAATTCTTCTCTTTCCACAGAACTTTCCAAAAATGAGACAGAGTGTATCCTGGTACAATTGGCCCATTGATTGGCTCTAAACTTGTTAAACATCCTCCACAATACATCAACCATAACAATTATTTATTTATTTATTTATTTTTTACTAATTCCAGTCTGAATGTCAGGAGTTTTAAAGGGTAAAGTAAGTCAGACTTTGTTCTAAAGAGAGCAATATATAGCTCTACATAAAAAAGATAGCTTCAGACTGATCCAAAAGAACTTAGTTGCTGAAGTAGCACACACCTTGCTAAAGTTTTCATTCCTATGAGGATAGCATGGATCCAAGGATTAGGTTTGAGTGAGGCTCAGAAGACTGCAATTTCATGAAAAATATGCTTTATAGTCATAACTTTCCAACCTTCACAAACAAAAATTCATTTGAACTGAAACTTGATGTCATTGTTTTCTAGCTAGTACAGGAAGATTTGGCAAATGGGTGAAAGAAATTTATTGAGTTGTTAAAAATATATGATCCACGTCTTATCTAGTTTTCATCTCCCTGGCTCATAAACACAGTTGCTCTCTTTCATGCTCCATTTCTGTGAATCCCTATGACAGGCATAGTGGAATTCCCTTCCTCTGTCTTCCCAAACAAAAGCAAAATGAACAAAATAATATTTTGATGTAGAATCCCAGCATTTCGGTGAAGGCAAACTGTTTTCCATTTCCAACACAGTTTGAGCTCTGTTTTCAGGTTGAAGGGAGTGTGGACTGAACTGGTATTCCTTAGCAAGTTAATGGTGATGGAAGAATGAGGATAGAAACTCATCTGAGCCAGTGGGAAGGGTAAAAGAGCAAAGACCTTGTTCAGTATGCTGGATAAAATGCCTCTAGCTGATGTGCTTGGCTCTTCCTTTCAGATGTAAACTTAGACAACCATTTGAGAAGAAATTTGGAAGAAATGTTTATGTTTTAGGTATAGGTTCTCAAAAACTGAAATAATTGGTGGTGACCTTAATTAAAGACCTAACAGACATAGCTTTATTTTCCATTATAATATCAAGTCTTATCTATCAAGTGCTTATGTATTAGTTGGTTTGCAGTTTTGGAGGACAAAATGTAAGAAACTAGTATTACTCATAAATATAAACCTTGTTGGAAAGACTCCATGGTAGAGGATGATTGAGCAAATGGGAAGGTAGAGGATGGTATAAAAGTGTTTGTGCCTCTTCAGAATGTCTGCTCATTGGAGGAGAGCTATCCTAGATATTTACCTTCTATACAGTCCTATCCTAATCAGGGTATACAAGTTACACCTTGTTGGCTAACAGTCAGCTGAAAAGATTACTATAGGGCTCAACTCAGTGCTATATTAGAACCTAATCCAAGAAGCTAGCTGAGTATTTACTAACTTTTATGATAATAGCAGAGATGCTGAAAAAGTTCTACTTTTCATCCCTAGACAAACTTCTCTTTAATTCTTGGGCCAAAGCTCTATCCAATTTCATGTTATTTGAGGCTAAAATTTGAAGTTCATGTGTAAAAACATTAGTTGTCTCACCATTCAAGAAAAATGACACATGTCAAACTTCTGAAGCTTTTTTTCTTCCTTTCACAACCAAACCATTAGACTATTGAAATGTAATTTCCCAAAGAACTGTACAGTTTCCTTCATCAGTATTAGCTTTAAATATTTTGGCAGAAACATTACAAGCTATAGAAATACTTTCATTTTTTTGCATGGAGAAAATACTGGAATTGGCCATTGTTTTGGACAAACTAGAGAATCTATTGTAGAAAAGCCAAGTATTATAAATGAAAATAAAATGGAGGCTACCTCATTACTTCAGCCAAATAACCAAATAAAGACCAATTTCTTTCTTTTTTTTAGTTTCTTTTTTTTTTTAATTTTATTGTTGTTGTATTACATCCATCCCCTTTTTGCTCCCCTCTGTCCTCCTCCCTACCCACCCATTCCCCCCAAAGTCAATCCCACCTGTTGTCCATGTCCATGGTTCCTTTATACTAGGTTCTTGTCTAAGCTGCTCCCCTTCCTTGCCTCTGCCTCCCCTCTCCCCCCAACCCCTTTCCCCCTGACCACTGAAGGCCTATTCACTGTATTCATATATTTGGTTCTGTTTTGCTTGTTGTTAGTTTTGTTCATTATTGTCCCGTAATGGGTGAGATCATATGATATTTGTCCCTCACTGACTGGTAAAGACCAATTTCTTTTGCTCCCACTCCTTCCTGGTTCCTTATCAACTGCCTAAGGTGGCTGGCTCCTTTTCATCATTGGAGTTCAAACACTATGATTACAGTCTACAATAGCCAGAGATATAAATGTATGGCTGACATGAAAAGGAAAGGTAACAGCAGGGTTTCTTTGCAAACAGTCTAAACTACATTGTGAATAAATAACACCTTAATATGGGGGTAGAGAGTAAGGCTTATAATTTATATGCATCTGAAAAATGTGTTTCAAGATACCAAATATACCTCCTTGGTTACATTTATTCCTAGGTAATTTATTCCCCTTGTTGCTAAAGTAAATGGGATTGTTTTCCCCCTAGTTTCTATTCCTGATATTTCATTGTTGGTGTACAAATATGCCTTCAAATTCTGAATATTTACTTTGTGTCCCACTATTTTGCCAAATTCGCTTATTAGGCCCAGTAGTTTTTTGTGGAGACTATAGGGGTTTTTATGTGTACTTCATGTCATCTGCAAATAATGATAGTTTTACTTCCTCCCTTCCAATTTGGATATCCTTTATTTCTTTTTCTTGTCTGATCACTGTGGCTAGAATTTCCAGTACTATATTGAATAAGAGGTAAAAGCAGACACCCTTGTCTTTTTCCTGATATTGAGGGGAAAGCTTTTAGTTTTTGCCTGTTGAGTATAATGTTGGCTGCAGGTTTCCATATATGGCTTTTATTATGTTGAGGTATGCTCCCTCTATTTCCACTTTGATGAACATTTTCATCAAAGATGGGTGTTAAATTTTATCAAATTCTTTTTCAGCATCTATTGATATGGTCATGTGATATATTATGTTCATTGATTTGTGAATATTGTAGCATTGTTGCATCCTAGGCATGAATGCCATTTAACCATATGTATGATCTTTTTAATGTATTTCTGAATCAGGATTGCCAATATTTTGTTGAGAAATTTAGCATCCATGTTCATCAGAAATATTGGCCTGTGGTTTTGTTTCTTTGTTGTGTTTTTACCTGGTTTTCAAATTAGGATGGTACTAGCTTCATTAAAAGTTTGGGAGTCTTACCCCTTGAATTTTTTTGGCATAGTTTGGGAAGGCTAGGAGACAGTCCTTCCCTAAAAGTTTGGTAAAATTCATCTGTGAAGCCATCCAGTCCAGGGCTTTTGTGTGCTGGGATTTTTTTGATTACTGCTTTACAATTTTACTAGTTGTTATTGCTCCACTTAGGCTTTCTACTTCTTCCTGATTTAGTTTTGGCAGATTGTATGTTTCTGGAAATTTGTCCATTAAGCCAGGTTGTCCAATTCCTTGGCATATACAGGCAACCCCCATATAACACAGTTGTTAGGTTCCTAAAATATGCCATGTTATGTGAATCCATACTATACAAAACAAAGAATGAGCATAAAAGTGAATTAGGCTCCAAAAATTTTTAAAAATACTATTATATTTTTATAACTAAGAGAAATATATTTATTAAAGCAATTTTCACCAAAACTATAACATATTAATATGTATTAAATGCTTTCTTCATTATCACTAAGCACCATTAACCAAGGGTGTTTTCATTTTGACAAGATACCTTTGTTCTCTGAAATTTCTTCAGCATTATCTTGACTTCTGTGCCTTTACCAAAAAAAATCTGTTACTACTTAATATTCCATGAGAAAAATGGATTTAAAATTGTAATAAATTTTAAAATTCTGCAGGCAAATCTGATACAATATCCACATTCCAATGAAAAATTTCAAATGAGATATCTGTTGCTCTTAAAAGCTTTTATTACATTCCATGCTGCTTGGAGTTTCTCTAATTCTCAAACTATGTTACAGTGAAACCACATTCTAGGATGTTGTGTTGTACCAAGGGTTTCCCCCAATTCTTGAACCATGTTAGAGTGAAACTATGTTATAGAAGTGCTGTGTTTAATGGGGGTTACCTGTAGTTGTTCATAGTAATTTCTCATAATCCTTTCTATTTCTGTGGTATTAGTTGTATTTGAAAAACTATAGAATACTGAAGAAATTAAGAAAGGTACAAATAAATGGAAAAATATACAGTGTTAATGGAATGGAAAGTTAACATAATTAAAATGTCCATACTACCCAAAGTAATCTAGAGTTTCAATACAATTCTTATTAAAATACCAATGATATATTTCATGGATCTAGAACAAATATTTCAAAAACTTACATGGAACCAAAAAAGACTTGAATAGCTCCAGCAATCTTGAGAAAGAAGAACAAAGTAGTAGAGATCACAATACTTTATATAAAAATATACTACAGCCCTGGCTGGTGGCTCAGTGGAAAGGCACTGGCCTGCGAACCCAATGGTCAACGGTTCAATTCTCCAGTCAGGGCACATAACCAGGTTGCAAGCCAGGTCTCCAGCCAGGTCCATAGTTGGAGGCAGGTAAAAGGCAACCATACATTGATGTCTCTCTCCCTCTCTGCCTCTCTCTCTTTCCCTTTCTCTAAGAATAATAAATAAAATCTTAAAAATACATATACTACAAACCCACTGTAATTGAGCCAGTACTGTCATAAGAACAGACATATAGATCAATGGAACAGAATAGAGAGCCCAGAAATAAACCCAAGCCTTTATGGTCAATATTTGACAAAGGGGGCATGAGTACACAATGGTATAATGATAGCCTCTTCAATAAATAGTGTTGGGAGAACTGAACTGGTACATGAAAAAAATAAAACTAAAACTGGACCATCAACTTACAGTGTACACCAGAATAAACTTAAAATGAGTAGAGGGAATAAAGTGTGAAAAGTGCAAAAGGGAAGAGTAATTTATGCAAGATTGTGAAACATGTTTAATGACACTTTTACAACAGAAAATGATGAAACAGTGAGAAAAGATAAAACCGGAGAGGTAAACTTTCAACTCTTGGATCCTACTATGGCTAACTTGTTTATAGGTTTTGAGGGCCTCAGCATCATTTTTTTTTCATTGCCTTGCAATATAAGTACTTTAGCCACAAAACTCTAGTAGTGCACATTCAACAGCCTCTCACCTAGGTTTCTTATTCCCTATCTTCCAGAATTCCTCCACGTAAAAGCCAAAATATCATCATGTACAATCTAAAAATATGCTTGGATATCTTGATCAATTGAAAGGAGAGAGAATCCCAGTCTATAACACAGAATTCTCCTTCTTAGTTCCTTTTCCTGGTCTATAATAGGCAGCCCTTTCCCAAGGGGCTGGACATCAAGGATATTTTCATATTTCAAGAGAGGTCTTATAAAAAACACAGCCACATGGCTTTATTCTGATAAATAATAATTATTATTTATCAGTTACTTATACTGATTATGATAATCAGAATAAAGCCACATAGTTGTGTGCTATTATGATAATAATCAGTATAAGTAACATTCAATCTAATCCAATAGGCAAAATGAAGTTATACCCAGAAAGCAAGAAAGAACTCATTACCTCACAACCAGTATTGGGTTAAGGCAAAGATTTCAATGAGAGCAATGGACAGACACCATAAACATTATATCTGTTAAAAATTTACAGAAAATACAAAAAAGACTCAGTTTTAGCCCTCAGCTCTTAGAAAGATGTATGTCTACTATCTCTGAATAAATACTTTAAAAATATCTAGAAATATTTTATTCTTAATTGGATGAAAACATTAAAATATACTGAGCAACTGTGTTGTGTTGGACTTTTTAGTGAGCATAAGAAAAATAGATCTCTTATGATACTAACTATAACTACAGCCATATTTAGCATCAATTTATCTTGGATTATTTTAGTTTTTACTTGAGACAATTATGGAAGTAGAAGAATTGATGTGATTAGTAGAAGAAATGGGATAACTGCTTTGCATTTTCCAAATTATATTTCACGTGAATATTAGTATTCCAGAATAGGTTTAATAGGTGTTAGGTTTAAAGGGAAAAGAAAGCCAAATTTAACAAACTTGAAAATTTTTTTTCTGCAGGATTTCTCAGAACATTTTATCTGCTAACATGCACTATGAATCTAAAATAAAATTGTTATCATATGCAACATTCCCAAAAAGTATTTGTCCTTGCTTTTATCAAAGTCCCACTGACCAGAGTCAATAAAGCACAATAGTAATAAAATATTAGAAGCTATTTATTTTCAGAAACTATTGATACTATCATGATGTTAAAAATAAAGTAAAATACTTTGTGCTTTGAATGTTCTAATATAAATAAATGCTATACTTCAAATATCCCACCTCAGTAATGAAATCTTTGTCCTTGAGGCTTTTGGCCCAAATTATCTTTTGAATCTCTCAAGTGTTATAGCTTTCTTTAACTGTACCACAGTTCAGTATATATAGCATCCTGTGGAAGAGAGATAACTAGCAAAGGGTGTAGAATGTCAGAGATTTAGTCATATCTAGGAAAATAATAGCAAGCAACATTCTCTCTGAGCTTCAATCTTTTTAATTATGAAATGAAGATAATAATACTAGTTATAATGAATTGACCTATATGTGAATTATAAAATGCCATATAATTATGCCATATATCTACACATACACACACACACACACACACACATAATTAATAGTAACAGAGAAAGAGAGAGAGGCAGAGAGAAATACTCTAAAATAAAACTGTACTCACAATTATAATTCTGGTTATACCTTTGTTGTTTAAAATATTTTTGATGATATATAGCACTAATATATATTTAAAATATTTCAAGTAGCACAATTATACCTAGAAGAATTATTATATAGTAATATTTTCTATGCCTTAAAAAGACTTTGTACATAAAATGTATAAGATAACATATTCCTCTCTTCCTCCTCTGTCATGCTCAATCAATCTGCTAGAAGCACAGTGAAAATTAGATAATTTAAATACTTCACTTTTCTCTTTAGTTTGCTGGTTATACAAATGAAAAGTAATATACTTCAAGGCCAATCCAAAATCTTGCACCTACAGCAATTCTTTGTATATACTTACCTTGATTGAGTTATACATAACAAGTCACTAATAAGAAAAATCCCTTTCAGGAATACACCAAGTAAGATTATATTTTATTTTTTTAGAAACTGAGACTTGGTCATGATACATTTCTCAAGGTGATCCAGCAGGATGAAGATGGGAACAAAAGTCAGAACTCTATTAATTTCCTATTCTGGCTCCCTTCAACTTTCCAGACACCTTCATTAACACAATCAGATTTCACTTACAAGAATACTGGTTAATATTTTCTGGTGCTAAAATGGAATTGGAGGCTTGAAAATGGAAATTACTCACTTAATTCACCCTAAATCAATGTCTCTGTTGATAATTCATCTGTCAATGTAAGTATCAAGAACCAGCTAGGAACTGGAGCACAGCTCCTCAGTCAGTGCCTCAGGAAGTCCTTGTGACATTAGGGGGAAGATCAGATTTTCAATCAAGCTTTAGTCGTGCTGCCCTTTTGTCAGCACACATTAAAATGCACTTAGAGTGACCTCCTTTCAACAGATACGGAAGTTAAAGCATTTTTGGAAGAGATCATTGAGAGGTTCAGGAACCAGTCTGAACAATATTTTTGAACAATAAGTACTGGATGCTTATAATGGACTCAGCAAATATTTAGATATTCAGTATAGGCTTTACAAAGGATATCAAAATCTATGGGTGGTATGTATACATTATTGGATAATATGTATGTTTGCTAAGAAGGAAAAACTGTGCCTGAGAATACTGTAATTTGTTTTAATTCATTCATTCATTCATTCAATGTATGGTTGCCTTTCACCTGCCTCCAACCACAGACCTGGCTGGAGACCTGGCTTGCAACCTGGTTATGTGCCCTGGCTAGGGAATTGAACCAATGACCTTTGGGTTCACAGACTGGCACATTATCCACTGTGCTATCAGCCAGGAATTAGAATACTCTAATTTGTAAGTGACTAAAATGAATCACTTATGCTATATGTAATTACACTGTGAGAGAACACTGTGAGGAGTTGAGCCATGTCTGAGGAATCTCTGGATCACTGTCATTTAGCATAGTACCTGGCATATAGTGTTAAATTTAATTAGATTATTGAAAGAATAAGTGCACAAATGTAAAACTGACAAATATCTATTTTAATAGAAATTATATTTTTAGTAATTGTACATAAGCTTCACCCTTTGACTTCTGAGGTATTTTAAAATAAAGTATTTTCTTTATACACTATCAAATTAGTACACATGCAGGACTCATAAAAATAGAGGAAGTTAGATACTACTCAACTTAAGAGAGCTTTTTCACATTTTGCTTGTGCAAATATGGTAAATTGCTACTCATCCAATATGATTGGGTAATGGGATATGCAAATCAAGTAAATAATCAGTTCAGGAAAGACTGAATAACACATTTGCCATTTCTATATGCCTTCTATATAATAGATATGGTAGAGATCCAAGATGGTGGAGAAATAGGTAGAAGCTATGCTAACATCTTCCCAGGACCAATCTGGACTTACAACTAAATTGTAGAGAAAGCATCCTGAATAACCAACTGAACATTAACTGGAGAGAAGCCTTAAAACAGAGAAGAAATCACTTCACCACAACAAGACTGGCAGGGAGTGCAGAGAAGGTGTAAGAGATCTGGCTGGGCTCCCATGGGCAGCAGCTGAAGTGCTGGAGGGATATTTCAGCAACCAGAGTGTTCCCCCGAGAAGTGTGGGGTTTAAACTTCATGTTGGACTCCCCAGCTTATAGCACCAGAGCCAGGAAAGAAACCCAGATAACATCCAGCTGTGAAAAGCAGCTGGGTATCTCTTTGCCAGGAAGAGATGGCTGCAGGTTCAAAGAACCTGTTAAAAGGCCAATGCACAAAATTTCCTTTGCAACCATTTACCCTGGGCTACTGCAGAGGGAGGGCAGAGTGGACTAGAATACATGAGGAGAGTTCAGGGCTAGTGGCTCTGGGAAGAGAAGTGAAGGAATGGCTGCCACGATTCCTGTGCTGACTCATTCTCTGTACTGCTGAATCCATCTTTTTCAAGGACAGCACTCCCCTTCAACTGGCATCAGCCTGAGGGGAAGCAATAGCCAATTCTATAGGAATTAACCACACACTGTGGAGCTTAAGCAGGTCTACTGATTATAGATTGAGGCCATATTACTGATTAACAACTAAAGTGGGTCTCTGGGAACTCTCATACTTTACCTGACCCTCCCCCAGGTGTGGTGCTGGTGAAAATGACCTTAGTGTGCAACCTGGTTCTTTCTGCACACAAACAGGCCCAGAAGAGGGAGCCACAAGCTGTGGATCACTGATAGCTCCAAACAAGTTGCCCACAGCCAGTCACAAGCATCATCTGATAAAGGCCTACACCACAGTATTTGCAGATCTACCTAATACATTATAAACAAACACAAAGAAGTTGCCAAAATGGGAAGATAATAAAACAAACTCCAAAGTAAAGAACAAGAGAGGACTTCTGGCCAAGATGGAGGTGTAGTTAGATGTGCTTTGCCATCCTCCACAACAATAAGAAGAAATACAACTACCTCAAAACTAAAAATAGCCAGAACTACCGGAAAATTGAGCTGCATGAAAATTCAACAAACAAAGATATAAATAAGCAATATTCACCCAGGTAGGTAAGAGGGGTGGAACTAGAGTGGAAAGGAGTTGATATATGGTGGTGGTGGTGGTTGTAGCAGTGAGACAATGGCTGTGGCCAGCTGGTGGAAAGCACGGTCACACAGTATAAAAGTTAGGATGGACAACTGGGGATTACTCCCAGCCCCAGACCAGCCTACTCAGCTCATGGCTCCAGTGCCAGGGAAAAATAAAGCCACATTGCTTCTGACTGTGAAAACCAGTGGGTTTTGGGGTGGCAAAAGAACCTGCCAGTCCCTTAGCAAATCTGTTTGTTTAAAGGGCCCCCACAGTCCTAGAACATCTGCAAACCCACCCACTCTGGGAACCACAACCAGGGCAACAAATAGAGGGGTGCCAATCCCATACAGGAAACAGGAGAAATACCTGGAAAAGTGGCAAGTGCTGAACAAGTAGCATTGTTCACTATCAGACCCCTCCCCCACATACAGTGCCACAGCATGATGAAATGGATCACCTCATACTCATGATTTCCTAAGGCTCCTCCCCTTACAACATATCAGGTGCGACAGCTGTACATAAGATACAGAGAAACACAGGAAGCAGAGAAGTACTGCCCAAAAGAGGGAGCAGATAAAGGTTCCAGTGGGAGAACTAACCAACAAGGAGATAGCCAGCCTAACAGATGCAGAGTTAAAAACACTGGTGATAATGATGCTCACAGACTAGGCAGACAAAATTAAGTATGACAAACACGTAAGGGAAGAAATGAAGGCTATGCTACATGAAATTAAGGAAAGTCCACACAAAGCCAATGGTGAAGGGACAGAAGCTGGGGTTCAAATCAATGATTTGTAACATAAGGAAATAATAAACAGTCACCCAGTATAGAATGAAAGAACAAGATTTTTTTTTTTTTTTAATGAGGATAGGCCTAGGAGCCTCTGGGATGGCTTTAAATGTGCCAATGTCTGAATCATAGGGGTGCCAGAAGGAGCAGAGAAAAAGCAAGAAATTGAAAACTTATGTGAAAAAATAAAGATGGAAAATCTTCCTAATTTGGTGAAGGAAATAGACATACAAGTCCAGAAAACACAGAAATTCCCAAACAAGCTAGACCAAAAGAGGACCACACCAAGACACATAATAATTAAAATGCCAAAGATTAAAGGTAAAGAGAGAATCTTAAAAGCAGAGAGAGGGAGTTATCTACAAAGGGGTTTCTATAAGCCTATCAGCTGATTTCTCAAAATAAATAAATAAAGCAACTGTGCAGGCAAGAAAGGGCTGGCAAGAAATATACAAAGTGATGAAAAACAAGGACCTACAACCAAGATTACTCTATCCAGCAAAGCTATCATTTAGAATAGAAGGACAAACAAAATCCTTCCCAAAGTAAAGCTAAAGGAGTTCACCATCACCAAGCTATTATTATAGGAAACATTAAAGGGACTTATTTAGGAAATAGAAGATCAAAGCTATGAACATTAAAATGACAACAAACTCAGAACTATCAACAGATTCTAAAAAATAAAAACAAAAACAAATTGGAACAGAATTATAGATATAGGGATCATTTAGAGGGTTATAAGCTGGGAGGGGGAAGGAGAGGAAAGGGGAAATGGTACAGGAATTAAGCATAATTGATAGGCACAAAATAGATGGGGGGGGAGGGGTGTTAAGAATACTATAGGAAAGGAAGAAGCCAAAGAACACATAGGCATAACCCATGGACATGAACTAAGGTAGGTGGAAATGCTGAAGGGAAGGGGGTACTGGGCAGAGAGGAGCAAAGGAAAAAAATGGGACAACTGTAACAGCATAATCAATAAAATATAATTTTTAAAAAACTACATGATCATTAAAAAAAGAATAAGAGAATTCTCCAGGAGGATACTTGATGAAATAGAAGCAAGAAGAAGCAAGAATAAGAGAATTCTCCAGGAGGATACTTGATGAAATAGAGTTTGGGGTAATGTTTATAAGGATACTAAACAGCATGAAAAGAGATATAGAAACCAAATAATAAGGGACTAGTAAGAAATAAAGAATTCAAGATCTAAAATAAATAATACACTGGCTGCCCTGGCTGGTACCACAGTAGGTGAGACACCAGCCTGCAAACCCAAAGGTCATTGGTTCGATTCCCCAGCCAGGGCATATAACCAGGTTGCAAGCCAGGTCTACAGCCAGATCCGTGGCTGGAGGCAGGTGAAAGGAAACCATACATTGATATTTATCTCCCTCTCTCCCTCTTTGCCTCTCTCCCTTCCTATTTTTCTGAAAATAATAAATAAAATATTTTTTAAAAATAGTACATCAGAAGCAATAAATAGTAGGTTAGATGAAGCACAGGATTAAATCAGTGATTTGGAAGACAAATAGAAAAGAAAAAGCACCCAGGCTGAGCAGCAAAAAGAAATAAAAATTTAATCAGGAGAGCTTAAGAAACATTTTGGACAACATAAAGTGTAACAACATCCACATCATGGAAATAGCAGAAGGAGAAGAGAGTGAGCAAGGGGTTGAGAACATATTTGAAGAAATAATGACCAAAAATTTCCTTAATCTGGTAAAGGAAAAAGGCACACAAGAACAGGAAGATCAGAGAGTCCCAAACAAGTTGTACCCAAAGAGGCCTACACCAAGATACAGCATAATCAAAATGGTAAGGCTCAAAGATGAGGAGAGAATCCTAAAAAATCACAAGAGAAATGCAAGTAATTACCTACAAAGGAGCACGAATTCGAATGTCATCTGATTTCTCAACAGAAACACTTCAGGCCAGAAGAATTGGGGTGAAATGTTCAAGGGGATGAAAAGCAAGGATCTACAACTAAGGTTACTTTACCCAGCAAGGCTATCATTTAAAATTGAAGGAAAAATAAGGAGCTTCCCAGACAAGAGAAAGCTAAAGGAGTTTGTTAGTGCCAAACCAGTCCTATAACAAATGTTAAAGGGCTTACTTGAGGAAGAGGGGGTAGGAGGAGGAGAAGGGGGAGGAGGAGGAGGAAAGAAAGAAAAATCAGAAGAAGAAAGTTTAACAATAAAATGGCACTAAATATGTATCTACCAATCATCACTTTAAATTTAAAAGGCTTATGCTTCAACTAAAAGACATCAGGTAGCTGAATGGATAAGAAAAGAAGACTCATATATATGCTACCTGCAAGATACTCACCTCAGATCAAAAGATACATGTAAACTAAAAGTTAAGGTATGGGAAAAGATATTTCATGCAAATAGAACAGGAAAAAACATGGGGTAGCAATACTTTTGTCAAAAGAAATACACTTAAGAAACAAGGCCATAGTAATAGACAAAGAAGGATATTATATAATGATAAAGGAAACAATCCAAGAAGAGGATATAACCCTAGTAAACATTTACACACCCAACATAGGAGCACTTAAAACTGTAAAGCAAATATTGATGGACATAAAGAAAGAGATCAACAGAAATACAGTCATAGTCGGGGATTTTAACACCCCATTGACTTCAATAGATAGATCTTCCAGACAGAAAATCAATAAGGAGACAGCAGCCTTAAATTACACACTAGGTCAAATGGATTTAATTGATATCTTCAGAACATTTCATTCTGAAGCAGCAGAATATGCATACTTTTCAAGTACACATAGAACATTTTCTAGGATAGACCATATGTTAGGACACATAACAAGTCTTAATAAATTTAAGATTAAAATCATATTGAGCATCTTCTCTGACCACAATGCCATGAAACTAGAATCAATTTCAAGAAGAATACTGAAAAATACACAAAGACATGGAAGCTTAATAGCGCATTATTAAATAATGAATAGGTCAACAATGAGGTCAATTAAGAAATCAAAAGATACCTTGAAACAAATTAAAATGAGAACACAACAATCTAAAATCTGTGGGGCACTGGGAAAGCAATCTAAAAAGAGAAATCAATAGCATTACAGTTCTATCCCAAAAAATAAGAAAAAAAAATTAAATCTAACTTTACACTTAAAGGACCTTGAAAAAGAACAACAAACAAAACCCAAAGAGAGAAGGAAGGAAATAATAAAGAACAAAAGTAAAAGAAATAGAGTCTAAATAATACAAAAGATTATAAGAGTCTAAATAACACAAAGAACCTAAGAGCTGGTTCTTTGAAAAGAAACAAGATTGGCAAACCTTTAACCAGACTAAAGAAAAAACAAAGAGAAAAAAAAAAAAACAGTTAAATAAAATCAGAAATGAAAGATGAGAAGGACCAACTGATACCAAAGAAAGCAAAGGATTGTGAGAAAATATTATGAACAAATATATGCCGACAAACTGGACATCCTGGACAACATAAATAAATTCTTAGAAACATACAATATTCTAAAGCTAAATCAGGAAGAATTAGAGAATCTGGATAGACAGATTGCACCTAGTGAAACTGAGGCTGTAATACAGAAACTCCCCAAACCAAAAGCCTTGGACTGGATGGTTTCAAAGGTAAATTTTACCAAACATTCCAGAAAGAACTAACACCTCTCCTCAAGCTATTGCAACAAAATCAAGAGAAAGGAAGGATATTATTCTAATTCCAAAATGAGATAAAGACACTACAAAAACTGAAAATCATAGGCCAATATCCTGATGAACAGATACTAATATCCTCAATAATATATTACCACAATGAATATAGCCATACATCAGAAAGATCACACACCATGATCAAGTTGGATTTACTCTGGGAATGCGAGTTTGATACAACATTCACTAATCAATATATGCAATTTACCACCTCACACTTGTCAAAATGGCAATCATCAATAAATCAACAAACAACAAGTGCTGGTGAGGATGTGGGGCAAAGGGAACCCTGGTGCACTGTTGGTGGGAATGCAGGCTGGTGCAGCCACTATGGAAAACAGTATGGAGTTTCCTTCAAAAACTAAAAATGAACTTCCTTTTGATCCAGCAATTCCACTACTAGGACTGTACCTGATGAACCCTGAAACACCAATTCATAAGAACCTATGTACCCCTATGTTCATAGCAGCGCTATTTACAACAGCCAAGTGCTGGAATCATCCCATCAGTAGATGATTGGACAAAAACTTTGGGGTTCCAGCAAGATGGCAGAGGAGTAAGTGGAGCGACACCAATCTCCTCCCAGGTCGCAGCTGGAAATAGTTTTTTGGAGAAAAGTCAGCTGGAATTACGAACAGAACACCAGCTGGAAAGAAGTCTTATAACAACAGAAAAAAAAAAAAAAAAAAAAAAAAAAACAGAAAAGGCTGCTGCATCACAACGTGACTGGTAGGAATTGCAGACATGAAAAGGCTGACTGGGCCCCCACCAGAGGCAGCAGCAGCCAAAAGGACAGAGCCGAGGGCTCCACCTGAGAAGTGGGGGACTGTTCCCCCAGCTGTGTGTCCCAGCTACAGCAACACAGCAGAGAGCAGAGCAGCATCCAGCTGAGAAGGGCGGAAAGCCATGGACTTTGCTGGCCTTAGAGAACACTGGAGACAGAGAACTACTAGGGTGACTACAGCGACAATACAATAGCATCCACCTACCCTGAGCTCCAGCGGATGGAGGGCAGAGAGGAATGGAGATGCCTGGGGAGAGTTTGTGGCTGTGGCTTGGAGGAGAGAAGTGGAGAAGCAGCTGTGAGGATCCCATTGCTGACTCATTGCCTGCACCTCAGGCTGGTGGACTGCACTGCAACAGAGGCTTCCCTAAATGGGTCCTCACAGCCCCGCCCACTGGGAGCAATCTTCTCCGCCCAGCGGTGCCTAAGCCAGGTGCCTGATCACAATTCTTTGATTTACATCTAAATAAACCTCTCCTGCCCTGCTCTATCTGAGCCTAGACACAATAGTTGGCACCAGAAGAGGTGTCTCTTACCCAGCAGCACCTGGGCCTGGCTGCTGATCTCAGACTCTTTGGTTTAGAGCTGGGTTGGTCGGTCGGCCCTGCAAGGCAGCATGTAAGGCTGGTGGCTGATCTTGGAATCATTCCTTTGCAACCGAGTCAGTCCTTCTCACTCAGCAGAGCCTGGGCCTAGCGGCTGATTACAGACTCTGACTTACAGTTGGGTCAGTCAGCCCCGCACAGTGGCATGCAAGCCTGGAGGCTGATCCTAGATTCATTGATTTGCAACTGAGTCAGTCCTTCTCGCTCAGCAGAGCCTGGGCCTGGCAGCTTATTACAAACTCTTTGAATTATGCTGGGTCAGACAGTCAGCCCCACACAGTGGCAACTGAGCCTGGTGGCTGATCCGGGATTCATTGGTTCACAACATAGCTGGTTTGTCCCGCCCACTGGCCTCTGGGTCTGGCAGCTGATCACAGATTCATTAGATTACAATTGTACCTTGCTGTCTAGCCCAGGAGCTCCTGAGCCTGGTGGCTGAACACAGATTCATTGATTTACATCTGAATCTGTCCCACCAGGCTATACCTGGGCTGGTGGCTGATCCATTGGATTACAATTGAACCTCTCTGTCTAGCCCAGTAGGGCCTGAGTTTGGTAGCTGATTTATTGATTTACAACTGAATCAGTCGGTCACCCTGAGCTACATCTGAGCCTGGTGGTGGATCACAGACCAATAGGATTACAACTAAATAAATCCTTCCAGCCTAGCAGTTCCTTAGCCTGGCAGCTGATCACAGTCTGATTGGATTGCAACAAAACCAAAAAATGGGGAGAAAAAGAAACAGTCCATCACCAAAAGGAAAGGAGGAATCCCCAGAAAGATCACTAAATGAAACAGAGGCAAGCAAACTATCAGATATGGAATTCAAAAGAATGATGACAGAGAAGCTCAATGAGCTTAGCCAGCTCAAAGAAAACTACAGACAACTCCAGGGGAATTAAAAAACAACTCGAGGAGAACTATGAAGAACTCCAGGAAATCTACAAGGAACTTACTGAGAATGACATCAGAGAAATAAAAAGGACAAAGAAACTATCAGTAAGAGCCAGGAGGAAATTAAGAATACAATTTCTGAGTTTAACGATACAGTAGAAGGAATCAACAGCAGGCTATAGGAAGCAAAGGATCGGATCAGCGAGCTGGAGGACAACATAGAAAAATATTCTCAGACAGTGCAACAGAATGAAAAAAGGCTGAACAAGAATGAAGAGGTTTTAAGAGAATTGCAGAACAACATGAAATACAATAATGTCCACACCATAGGGATACCAGAAGGAGAAGAGAAACAAGGACTGGAAAACCTGTTCAAAAAGTAATGATAGAAAACTTCCCTAACATGATGAGTGAAAACATTACTCAAGTTCAGCAAGCACAGAGGGTCCCAATGGGGATGAATCCAAGCAGACACACTCCAAGACACATTATAATTAAAATGTCAAACTTCAAAGATAAAGAGAGAATCCTAAAAGCATCAAAAGAGAAACAGCAAATAGCACATAAGGGGGCTCTGATAAGGTTATCAAATTATTATTCAACAGAAACAATACAAGCCAGAAGGGAATGGCAAAAAAATATTCCAAGTCATGGGAAACAAAGGCCTGCAACCAAGAATACCCTAACCAGCAAGGTTCTCATTCAAAATGGAAGGAGAAATCAGGAGTTTCCCGGACAAAATAAATAAATAAATAAAAGACTACAAGAATACATCTCTACCAAACCAGCATTGCAAGAAATGCTAAAGGGTCTGCTTTAAAAAATAATTAAGAAACAGAGAGAGAGAGGAACATAGGTATAAAGTGGGAAAATGGCAATAAATAAATATCAATCAATAATAACTTTAAATGTAAAAAGATTAAATGCACCAATCAAAGGACATAGGGTAGCTGAGTAGATAAGAAAACATGACCCACATATATGATGTGTTCAAGAGACACATCTCAGAATAAAAGATTGACACAGATTAAAAGTGAAGAGATGGAAAAATATATATCAAGCAAATGGACATGAAAAAAAGGCTAGAGTAGCCATCCTTATTTCAGACAAAATAGATTTTACAATGAAGGCCATAAAAAGAGACAAAGAATGACATTTCATAATGCTCAAGGGAATAATACACCAAGAAAATTTAACACTGGTAAACATATGCACCCAAAATAGGAGCTCCAAAATATAAAAAGTAAATCTTGGAGGACTTCAAGAAGGATATAGATAGCAACACACTAATAGTAGGGGATTTTAATACCCCACTATCAACAATGTACAGATCTTCCAAACAAAAAAACACCAAGGATATTGTGACATTAAACAACTCTAAATGAAATGCACCTAACTGATATATACAGAACCTTTCACCCCAAAGAAGCAAAATACACATTCTTTTCAAATGCACATGGAATATTCTCTAAGATTGACCACATGGTATGTCACAAGACAAGCCTCCACAAATACAGGAAACTTGAAATCATAGCAAGAATCTTCTCAGCTCACAATGTATTGAAACTATAAACCAAACTTAAAGGAAAAAACCAAAAACACTCTAACTCATGGAGACTGAATAACATGCTTTTAAGTAATGAATGGGTTAAAAATGAGATAAAAAATGAAATCAAAAATTTCTAGAAACAAATGACAAGGAATACACAACAGCCCAAAACCGATGGGGCACAGAAAAGGCAGTCCTCAGAGGGAAATTCATAGCAATACAGGCTTCCCTAAAAAGGATAGAAGAAGCTTATACAAACAAACTAACCATAAAGCTGCAAGAACTAGAGGGGCAACAACAAACAAAGCCCAGAGCAATTACAAGGAAGGAAATCATCAAGATCAGAGCAGAACTAAATAACTCAGAGATTCAAACTACAATTTGAAGAATCAACAGGTCCAGGAGCTGGTTCTTTGAAAAAATAAACAAAATTGACAAGCCCTTATCCAGACTCATCAAGAATAAGGACCCAAATAAACAGAACAGAAATGACAGAGAAGAAATCACAACCAATACTTCAGAAATACAAAGAATTATAAGAAATTACTACAAACAACTATATGACAGGAAATATGACAACCTGGATGAAATGGACACATTTCTGGAAATGTATCATCTACCAAAACAGAATCCAGAAGAAGCAGAAATCCTGAATAGAAAAGTAACAACTAGTGAAATTGAAGAACTAATCAAAAATCTCCCAAAGCACAAGAACCCCAGGCAAGATGGCTACACAGGTGAATTCTACCAAACTTTTAAAGAAGTAACGCCTATCTTCTCAAACTATTCCAAAAAATCCAACAAGAGGGAAGATTTCCAAACTCTTTCTATGAGGCCAATATTATTCTAATCCCAAAACCATGTTGAGACACACTGAGAATGAAAAGTACAGGCCAATATCTCTGATGAACATAGATGCTAAGATTCTCAACAAAATATTGGCTAACCGGATCCAGTAATACATTCAAAAGATCATATCACCATGATCAAATGGGTTTCATCCCAGGGATGCAAGGATGGTACAACGTTTTCAAATCAATAAATGTAATACACCACATCAACAAAATGAAAGACAAAAGCCATATGATCATATCACTAGATGCTGAAAAAGCATGTTGATAAAGTACAGCAACCATTTATGATAAAAATACTCTGCAAAATGGGAATAGAGGGAGCATACCTCAACATCATAAAGGCCATATATGAGAAACCTAAAGCCAACTTCATACTCAATAGGCAAAAACTAAAAGCTTTCCCCCTAAGATCAGGGACAAGACAAAGCTGTCCACTTTCTCCACTTCTATTCAACATTGTTTTGGAAATTCTAGCCATAGCTATCAGAGAAGGAAAAATAATCCAAGGTATCCAAATTGGAAAGGATGAAATCAAACTGTCATTATTTGCAGATGATATGGAAGTGTATATACAAAACCCGATAGATGCCACCAAAAACTTACTTGACCTAATAAGCAAATTTAGCAAAATAGCTGGATATTAAGTCAATATTCAGAAATCAAAAGCATTTTCATATACCAATAATGAAACATCAGAGATAGAAGCTAGAAAACAAATCCCATTTACCATAGCAACAAGAAAAATAAAGTACTTAGGAATAAACTTAACCAAGGAGGTAAAAGACCTGTACTCAGAAAACTACAGAACACTGAAGGAAGAAATTAAGGAAGATACAAATAAATGGAAGCATATACCATGTTCATGGTTGGGAAGAATTAACATCATTAAAATGACCATACTACCCGAAGCAATTTATAGATTCAATGCAATCCCAATTAAAATACCGATGATATACTTCACAGAGATAAAAAAAATACTTCAAAATTTATATGGAGCCAAAAACACCCACAAATAGCCACAGCAATCTTTACAAAGAAGAACAAGGTAGGAGGAATCACAATACCGGACATCAAGCTATATGTATTACAAGGCTACATTAATCAGAGCAATCTGGTACTGGCATAAATATAGACATATAGATCAATGGAACAACATAGAGAACCCAGAAATAAACCCAGGATTCTATGGTCAATTAATATTCAAAAAGGGGGGAAGGAACATAAAATGGAGTAGAAATAGTCTCTTCAAAAATGGTGTTGGGAGAATGGGAGAGCAACATGCAAAAAAATAAAACTAGACCACCAACTTACACCATACACCAGAATAAACTCAAGATGGATAAAAGACTTAAACATAAGCAGTGCCACCATCAAGGTCCTAGAGAAAAATATAGGCAGTAAAATTTTCGATATCCTATGCAGAAATATGTTTACTGATACTTCTCCAGGGGCAAAAGAAATCAAAGAACAAATACACAAATGGAACTATATCAAACTGAAAAGTTTCTGTTCAGCTAAAGAAAACACCAGCAAAATTCAAAGGGAACCAATTGTATAGGAAAACATAATTGTCAATGATAGCTCAGACATGGGTTTGATCTCCAAAATAAATAAAGAACTGATGCCACTCAACACCAGGGAGACAGACAGACCAATTAAAAAATGGGCAAAGGACCTCAAAAGACAACTCACTGAGGAAGACATACAAAGAGCCCAAAGGCATATGAAAGAATGCTCAACATCACTAGTCATCAGAGAGATGCAAATTAAAACCACAATAAGATACCACCTCACACTTGTCAGAATGGCAATCATCAACAAATCAACAAACAACAAGCATTGGTGAGGATGCGGGGCAAAGGGAACCCTGGTGCACTGTTGGTAGCAATGCAGGCTGGTGCAGCCACTATGGAAAACAGTATGGGATTTCCTTAAAAAGCTAAAAATGGAACTGCCTTTTCATCCAGCAATTCCACTACAAAGACTATACCCGAAGAACCCTGATACACCAATTCATAAGAACCTATGTACCCCTATGTTCATAGCAGCGCTATTTACAATAGCCAAGTGCTGGCATCAGCCTAAGTGCCCATCGGTGGATGATTGGATCAAAAAACTTTGGTACATTTACACAACAGAATACTACACAGCAGAAAGAAAGAAGGAACTCCTACCCTTTGCAACTACATGGATGGAACTGGAAAGCATCATGCTTGGTGAAATATGCCAGTCAGTGAAAGACAAATACCATATGATCTTACCCATTACAGGACAATAATGAACCAAACAAATAAACAAGCAAAATAGAACCAGATACATGAATACAAGGAATAGACCTTCAGTGAGTAGAGGGGAAAGGGGAGAGGGGAGCAGGGAGAAGGAGGCAAAGAAGGGGAGCAGTTTAGTCAAGAAACTATTATGGAAGAACCATGGACATGGACAAGTGGGATTCACTTTGGTGAGGAGTGGGTTTGTGAGGAAGGAGTCAGAGGGGAGTAAAAAGAGGATGGATGTAGTAAAACAACAATAAAACTAAATTTAAGATAAACTCTGGTAGGTTTACCCAATGGAATACTACACAGCAGAAAGAAAGAAGGAACTCCTACCCTTTGCAACAACATGGATTGAACTGGGAAGTATTATGCTTAGTGAAATAAGCTAGTCATTGTAAGACAAATACCATATGACCTCACCCATTACAGGAAAATAGTGAACAAAACAAACAAATGAGCAAAACAGAACCAGATAGATGAATACAATGAATTGATCTCCAGTGGGCGGAGGGGATGGGGAAGGTGGGAGGGGCGAAGAGGCAAAGAAGGGGAGCAGTTTAGCCAACGATCTAGTATAGAAGAACCATGGACATGCACAACAAGTGGGATTGACTTTGGGAGAGTGGGTGGGTGGGGAAGGGGACATAGGGAAGGAAAAGGGGGATGGATGTAATAAAACAACTATAAAAATAAATTAAATCCCCCTCCAAAAAAAGAGAAGAATAAAATCACATGATCATATCAATAGATTCAAGAAACTACTTGATAAAATTCAACACACATTTTTGATAAAAACTCACAGCAAATTTGATATAAAAGGAACATACCAAAACATAATAAGGCCATATATGACAAATTCACTGCCAGCATCATACTCAATGAGCAAAAACTACAAGCATTCCCCTTAAAACCAGGAATAAAACACCTCTTTTATTTAACATAGTACAAAAAATCTTTGTGATGTCAATCAGACAAGAAGAAAAAAAGGCATCCAAATTTGAAAGGAAGAAGTAAAACTATCCTTATTTGCAGATGACATGATATAGTGTATAGAGAACCCCAAAGATTCCCCGAAAAAGCTACTAGAACTGATAAGTGAATTCAACAAAACAGCAGGATACAAAATTAATATTCAGAAATCTGTTGCATTTTTATATGGCAATAACAAACTAATAGAAATGGAAATTAAGAAAACAATTTCTCTCACAATTGCTGCAACAAGAATAAAGTATCTATGGATAAACCTAACCAAGTATATAAAAGAACCATTCTCAGAAAATTATAAGACACTGAAGAAATAAACTGAAGATACAAATAAGTGGAAACACATACCATGTTTATGGATAGGAAGAATTAACATCGTAAAGATGTCCATACTACCCAAAGCAATCTATAGATTCAATGCAATTCCTATTAAGATTCCAATGACATATTTCACAGAACTAGAACAAACATTTCAAAAATTTATATGGAACCACAAAAACCCCCACATAGCAACAGTGATCCAAAGAAAGAAGAACAAAGTTGGAGGAAGCATGCTACTGAATATCAAACAACACTATGAGGCCACAGTAATCAAAACAGCATGGTGCTGGCATAAAAACATATATAGATCAATGGAACAAAATAGAGAGTCCAGAAAGGAACCCACACCTTAATAGTCAACCAATATATGACAGAAGAAGCAAGTTTATACAATGAGCTAAAGATAGTTTATTAAATAAATTGTGTTGGGAAAATTGGACACATATATGCAGAAAAATGAAGCTAGACCACTTTTTTACACCACACACAAAAATATATTCAAAATGGATGAAAAACTTCAAATTAGACTTGAAATCCTAACAAGTCTAGAAAACATAGACAGCAAAATTCTGAACATTTGCTCATAGCAATATTTTATTTTATATTTATTCCCAGGCTAGGGAAACATAAATAAATAAATAAATAAATTGGACTACATCAAACTGAAAACTTTTTGCATAACAAAAGAAAATATCAACAAAATAAAAAGACAACCTACAAATGAGAGAACATATTTGCTGATACAACTGATAAGGGGTTAATATTTTAAATTTATAAAGAACTTATAAAAGTAAACACCAAAGAAACAAACACTCCTATTAAAAATTGGGCAAAGACCCTGAATAGATACTTCTTCAAGGAAGACATAGATGGCCAATAGTCATGGAAAGATGATCAAAGTCACTAATCATAAGAGAGATGAATTAAAATCACAATGATTTATCATCTTATACCTGTCAGAATAGCTATTATCAATAAATCAACAAACAACAAATGCTGGCCAGGATGTGGGGAAAAAGGAACCCTTTTCCACTGTTGGTGGCAAGGCAGATTGATGTAGTCTCTATAGAAGGTAATATGGAGATACCTCAAAAAATTAAAAATGGAACTGCCTTTTGACCCAGCAATCTCACTTCTGGGAATATAGCCGAAGGAACCCAATACAATAATTCAAAGAAACATAAGCACCCCTAAGTTCATTTCAGTGTTACTTATGTCATCAATATTTGAAAGCAGCCCAACTGTCCATCAGTAGATGAGTGGATGAAACAACTATGGGACATTTACACAGCGGAATACTAATTGGCCATGAAAAAGAAAATTCTACCCTTTGCAACATTATGCTAAATGAAATGTCAATCAGAGAAAGAAAAATGCCATATGATTTTATTCATAGGTGAATCTAGTCAACAAAATGAACTAACATGCAAAATAGAGGCAGACTCAGATTGAGAGAAGGCTGACATCTAAGGGAGAGGGAAGGTTAAGGGGTAAATAAGTTTGAGCAAAAAAGGAAAAGTGACTATTGGACAACAATGTGGTAATTGAGGATGTAGTGGGGTATAAGGGAACTAAAGGTTAATGGGAAAAATACAATAAAAATACAATGCCAAATATTATTAAAATGAATTAAAGTCATCAATAATCAAAGTGTTTCAAATAAATACAGAAATGAAATCACATTTCCTGTGTTAGACTACCAAATTTGATAAGCTGGGAAAGCCAAGTGTTGTCATGTGTGCAGAGATGTTGGCTCCTTTATAGACAGACTATATATACATATATACATATATATATATATATATATATATATATATATATATGCATAGACAAGCACTCTATGAATCCACTCCTGGGTGGATATACCATAGAAATGATCACAGAGATCCATCAGGGGATATGGATTAGAATGTCTACTATTGTGTCAGTTCTGGAAATGGGCAATCATAAACAATCAGCTGTCCATCTGCTGGGGAGTAAATGAGTAAAATGTGGAAGGTGCACACAATAGGGTACAGCATGATCTTGATTAATATCATTTTTTCAACATCATTTCATTATAATGCTGATAAGATCTTACAGGTATCTAAATATTTTATATCAATTAGCATATGGTAAAACTGATTTACTAGCCTTCATTTTGCTTATAGTCACAGAATCTATCAAAGATGTTGAGGGTTAAGTATACTCTGCAGCAGTTAGGAAAATGAGGGATTAAATGCATATGTAGCAACACAAATGGGCCTTAAACACAGTGCTGAGAGACAAGAGTAAAAAGCAGAATAAGATAAATAACTCAATACCCTTTACATAAATTAAAATACATGCACATATTTTTATAATTTATTTTATATTTTTAAAATCAATTTTAAAAGTGCATATAGGGGCAAGGGGAGGGATGAACCAAAAGGACACAGAGGATTTTTAAGGTATTGTCAATACTCTGTATGATACCATAATGGTGAATACATATTATACATTTGTCCAAATCCATAGAATGTAAACACTAAGCATGAGTCCTAGTGTAAACTATTAACTTTAGGTGATCATGATGTGTCAATGTTAGTTTATCAATTACAACAAATGTACCCTCTGATGAGAGATGTTGTAAATGAAGGAGATATTATATGTGTAAGAAATCTCTTCTTTATTTTATTTTGCCCTGAATCTAAAACTGCTTAAAAAAAACTAGCCTTTTAAATTCTTTTCAGAAGGTAAAAAGTAAAAATTTCAATAACATCTTTCATGACAGAAATAAAACAAATCATCCCAAAATTTGAATGAAACCACAAAAGATGCCAAAGAGCCAAGCAATCCTGAGAACAAAGAACAAAGCTGGAGGCATCACACTTCCTAATTTCAAACTCTGTTTCAAAGCTATATTAATCAAAACTATAGTATTGTCATAAAAGCAGACACATAAATTGATGGGAGAGAATAGAGTGACCAGAAACAAACCCTATATACATCCACCAAATTAATTTATGACAAAGGAGCCCAGAATGTACAATGGAGAAAGGATAGTCTCATCAATAAGTTATTGTTGGAAGAACTGTACAGGCATATGCAAAAGAATGAAATTAAACCATTATTTTTATACCATACACAAAAATAAATTCAAAATGGATTAGATACTTTAACCTAAGACCTGAAACCATGAAATTTCTAGAAGAAAAGATGGGGGTAAGTTCTGTGAAATTGGTTTTGGCAATGAGTTTTTGGATTTGACACCAAAAACAAAGGGAATAAATGCAAAAATAAATAGTATTATATCAAATTAAACAGCTTCCAAAACAAAGGAAACCATCAACAAAATGAAAACGTTGTGAAAAGGTAGCCCAAGCAATGAAATAAAATATTTGCAAATCATACATTCACTAAGAGGTTAATATCCAAAATACATAAAGAACTCATATAACTGAATATGAAAAAAATCAAGCAATTTGATTAAAAACTGACATACAAAGGGCCCATAGTCATATGAAAGATCACTAGCCATTAGAGAGATGCAACTTAAAACCACAATGAGATACCACTTCACACCTGTCAGAATGGCCATCATTAACAAATCAACAAACAAGTCCTGGCAAGGATGTGGAGGAAATGGAACCCTCGTGCACTGCTGGTGGGAATGCAGGCTGGTGCACCACTATAGAAAGCAGTATGGAATTTCCTCAAAACACAAAAAATGGAACAGCCTTTTAACCAAGCCATTCCACTGCTAGGTCTTTATCCAAAGAACCCTGAAACACCAATTCAGAAGAACCAATGCACCCCTATGTTCACAGCAGTGCTATTTACAATAGCCAAGTGCTGGAAACAGCCTAAGTGCACATCAGTGGATGAATGGATCAATAAACTGATACATTTACACAATGGAGTTCTATATAGCAGAAAGAAAGAAGGAACTCCAACTTTTTGTGACAGCATGGTAGGAATTGGAGAGTATCCATGCTTAGTGAAAGAAGCCAGGCAGCAAAAGACAAGTACTATATGATCTCACTTAATACAGGAGACTAATGAGTAAACAAAAAGACAAGCAGAAAGAAACCTGAGACATGGGGGCAAAAAAGGAGCAGAATGACAGTGACAAGAGGGGAAGGAGGTAAAAGGAGGAAGAAAAATAGGGAGAGAAGGGGTGGGGTTTAGGGGAGGAGATAAGATGAAAGATCCAGGGATATGAACAAGGAGGTGGGGATTGGCTATGGGAGAAGGGAGGGGAGATAAGGGAGAGCAATGGGGGAAAATGAAACAATTGTAATATACCAATAATGAATCAATTAAAATTGGCAAAGGAACTGAATAGATATTTTTGCAAGATCAAACAAATGGTCACAGATTCATGAAAATATTTTCATCACTAATCATCATGGAAATGCAAATCAAAATCATAATATCACCTTACACCTGTTATAATAGTTATCACAAAGACAAGAAATAGCAAGTGTTGGGGGGAACGTGGAATAAAGGGAACCTTAGTGTGCTGTTGGTGTGCTGGGTAGATTGGTGAAGCCACTAGAGTAAACAGTATGGAGCTCCTCAAAAAATTAAAAATAAAACTATCATATGATCCAGGATTTACACTTCTGGGTATTTATCTGAAGGAAACAAAATCACTAGCTCAGAGATATCTCTGTACTCTGATGTTCATTGTAGCATTGTTTACAATAGCCAAGACCTGATATAACCTAAGTGTACATCAATAGATAAGTATGTTTAAAAATGTCTAAATAATGCTCAAGTTACCAGAGCGGGGTAAAAGCCTTAATAACATCAAAACATGATTGATTGGTCCTTAGCAGCCAAAACACAGTATAAGAAGATAGACTCATTCTTGTTCAAATGAAACAGTCTGCTCTGGCTATCTAGGCAACACCAGATGACCAGTAAGAAACATGGCTGATGCCCTGCTTTCCTTTCATGGAGGGTTTGGGCACTTCTCCCTTTGATAACTATAATCAAGGTCATGCTCAGGGCCCAGAGGTGAGCTGCCTGGGCTCTAACATTCCACCTTAATCATGACCCCTGATTCCTATTCTTTGCCTCTCACCAGAGCTAAGGCTGGCTGGCATTAAACAAAATAGAACAACAACAATAAGGAAAAGTATTTGAGATATCTAAAGAAACAAAAATAGGTAATTATATAAAATTCAAAAACATATAAATAATATAAACATACAAAAAATATATAAATAACAAAATCAGCATCTATAGCCTTTCTAAAGTTACTAAAACAAATGGCTTTGATCTTCATTTAACATTTCCTTAGTCTGGAAATATTCTACCCTAACAAATGTTTTGATGGCTTATTATAAGGACTTCCTGAGAGGTCCATAACTCTTTAATGAGGAACACCCAAAAATTCTTTGAATCCTTCATCTTAAATTTTTAATTTGCTGTTTCCACTTATCTTGGATTGTTGTATCATGATGCTTATTTACTCCTAATCAAGTTCCCATATTGAAAGACCCACCTTAAGTCAAACTTCCAATTCCCAATAAATTCTGACCTTTCTTACAGGTCATCTGAGACATTATGTACACTTTGCATCCTTGTTGTGGGAAGTAATAAAATCAGCTTTGTCTTCTAAATAGGCTGTGTTGGTGTTTTAGGGGGGAGTCATCTATTGATAGCAACTTTAGAGCTATAGAGAGGACATGGGGACATCTTTTTACAAAGGGTCATTTCTTCATAATTACCACACAGCCTTTGCATGGGGTTGGGCAACAATATACTAATGAAGCCACACTCTCTCAAGGATTTCAGGGGAGGCTGGCTGCACAGAGCTGTTGTTGTGGCTCCTATGAAATGGGACATCTTTCAGGGGATTTAAACTGTAGCTACACTTGCCCAGAATGGGACTGCCAGGAAAAAAAAAAAAAAAAAAGGGCAATCTTATTTTGAATAATAAACAAAATAAAGCTATAAATAACCAGAAAAAGAACCAAATTAATGCTTATCTCTGTGGCTGCCAGTGCCAGAGTACAGTTGTAGCACCTCCCACCTGTGGAACCTAACCTAAAGCAAAAAAGGTGAGGCCATTTTGTAGTTCCTGAGTCTTGAAGAAACATAGGAGTCAGATGCACTATTCTGAGTTGGGCTGCTATTACCAATATACTGAGTTATTACCTGTCCTCAGGATATTGGGCATATTTTAGCACATTCTAAGGCCAATTTTTTCTCTTATTTAATCAGTAAAGCCCATGAGAGAGCATTGACAGGCTGCAGAAGTAGGGATAAGGATGAATTAGGTAAGTATTATGGTAAAGATGGATAATGGAATTTGCTGTGGAAAACAGATGCTGCATAAGGCACTGGCCTGCAGACCCAAAGGTTGCTGGTTCAATTCCCAGCCAGGGCACATAACCAGGATGAAAGCCAGGTCTCCAGCCAGGTCTGTAGCTGGAGGCAGGTGAAAGGCAACCATACATTCATGTCTCTCTCCCTCTCTTCCTCTCTCCCCTCCCTTCTCTCTGAAAAATTATAAATAAAATCTTAAGAAAGAAAGAAAGAAAGAAAACAGATGCTGCAAGGACCCTTTCAGGTGGTGTTTTGTTTTGTTTTTTCTTTCCTTCTCTTCTCACCTCCTACTGAAAGGAATGCTAGAGGGGAAAATAAAACAATGTGAATGAATGAATCTGAATTAGTGCTCCATAGGTGGTGTATATCTCGTTAGCTCCCAAACTTCATTACCCAGAAGAGAATCTGAGTTGGTATTTCATTTCCCTTACTCTCAACCAACACACACGCTCACACGCATGCACACACACACGCACCCATATACATTCTATGGTCTGTCTTAGAATACAGTTTGAGGATTTCAACTTCTCATTGGGCTCAAATTCTGATGCCTGTTTCTTCCAGTGAATATTGGTGCAAAACCTCATTCATACTTTTTGTAAAGATTACATGTGCGAAACTCATAACACAGGGTACAAAATGGATGCTTTAAAAATAGTAGCCCCTCCTCATTTACCCACTCTCAAAACTGTGGATATACAGCTATTTTTACAAAACGATTAAATAAATTATTTATGCACTGCAGTTTCAGCATAATCACACTTTTTTTTAGCAGAGAGTAAAACATATTATATAAGACAGGTACACCTACTCCTGGCAAAATAGATGGAATCCTGAAATCATTTGCAACTTGAGTCATTCCAATGACATTTAAATCTATTCCATGGAGAAGAACATTGAATTTGTCATTTTGTAAAGAGGTGGAGCTCGTCCATAATCTTCCCTGAGTCATGAGGAAAGAAAAATTCCCTTCAAAATATCAAAAATAAAATCTTAAGCCTAGTCCAGGTGTCTCAGTTGGTTGGAGCATCATCTGTACACCAAAAGGTCATATGTTGCAGGTTTAATCCCAGTTGGGGTACATATAGGAGGTAACTGATCAATGTTTCCCACATTGATGTTTCTCTCTCTCTCAAATCAATAAAAACACATCCTCAAATGAGGATTAAAAATAAATAAAATAAAATCTTAAAATAGCTACTCAAATCTCACTGTATTTTTTCTTTACCAATGTCCTTCCTTCCCCACTGCATAACAAATTGAGGCTAGGTATCACCTAGGACTCTTGCCTTGCCCAGCATGAAAAATTTTTAATATTATTTTTGAAACATTTGAATGAAGAGATTAATAACTGAGCCAGAAGAACATGTATTCTCAGCTCTAAATAAATAATATTTTAACAGATTTTCATTATTTGAGGTTTTAGAAAATAGCAACCTTTAAAAAATCATCTGTCCTCTGATGTTTGGTACTACGCTTGAGCCTTATGGGATTTGAAACATTGGAACTAATAAATCTAGGGTAAACACTGCTTATGATATGAGCTCTAATAGTGTGTAAAAATGTCTGGTTTATATAGGAAGGGCTATTGGCTAAGGCTTATAAATCTGTGTGTGTTTAAAAGATGGGGATGGGGGTGTGAACAGTGATTCAAATTCATTTATCCTGTTAGGGAATATTTATTTTATTTTATTATTTTTAAAAGATTTTATTTATTATTTCCAGAGAGGAAGGAAGGGAGAGAGGCAGAAAGGGAGAGAAACATCAATGTATGGTTGCCTTTCACCTGCCAGCAGCTACGAACTTGGCTGGAGACCTGGCTTGCAACCTGGTTATATGCCCTGGCTGGGAATCGAACCATCTACCTTTGGGTTCAAAGGCCAGGGCCTATTCACTGAGCCACCAGCCAGGGCTGAGGGAATATTTTAAAAAGAAGAAAGTTGATGCAACAATTTTTTCAAGTGCTGAATGCCACACACCACTCTTTCTACTTTTATCTTCCTATTCTTATTCTCCAACCACCTCCCCCTTCCCTACTTCACACCTGAAGTCCTCTGAGAAAACCTAAGAAACCAGGGCTCTGATGTATTTTTACATCTGTTCCTAAAGGTGAAATGATGAGAATGATTAAGTCCCTCACCCGCCTTCCCTCTCTGCTTCCTCATTTTTTACATAGTCTTCCTAATAATAATTAGATCATTTGAGAATTGAATCATCCAATCCTGCCCAAGGTTTTTTATCATAGCAAATCCCCAGAGGAAGAAAAAGGCTTTTTTTCCATGTGATTTCTGAACAATCACTGACTAGTCAGCCTCAACAGCTGGTAGGAAATCTTGGCATAGTCTGAACATTCCTGTTGATTAGCTGATGCATGCCTGAGAGTTGGCTGGGCTGATTGCTTTATCACTAAAGCATTCAAGAAGGTCAAATTAGTTAGATATCCTTGTAAACTCCCATTTATCCAGAACTCAAAGCCCCAGAAAGTTCAGAGTCAGAATTATTTCAGGAGTTGTACAAAAGAAGTAACAGCAAGACAAGAATCCAAAGTGCCATATAAATCACTTATTCCTCCCTCCATTTCTTACTCCTTTTCTTACCACAGGCATTAACTAACTGCTTACTCTGTAGCTCAACACAGGATTAGATTTTAGGGATAGAAATATCCATAATGCATTGGTCCCTATCCTTGAGGAGCCCACAGTCTAATGAGAAGACCAATGTGCAAATACATAATTACAATACAATGAATTAAGTACAGTGACAAAGAGGTGACTGTGGGATTGTCACATAACAAAGGAGATAGCATCCTTTTGCCATTGAACCATTAAATGCATTTGATTGGATTTTAATCCTCAGAAAATAGGTAGTTAATGTATCATACAAGAATAAACACTGGTGTTAGAAGCCTATTATGCCTTGTTTCACTGTGTGGCTCTGATATGTATTTGCTGTGTAAGCCAGGGTGTCACCTACCATTTATGAAAGTCACTCCTTGTTTCTGTGCTTTGTTTTCTTCTTGTGTAATAAGAGATGAGTAGTACTTACCTCTTATGAATTGTTTTCCTGATTTCTCATAACGACAGTAGTATTTATCTTTACAAAAAAAAGCAATCAGAGCCCAGAAAAATAGAGTAACTTGCCTAAGTACACCCAGCTTATTTGTGTCAGGTTGGCTGATGTCAAGTCCATTACCCTTTTCCTGCCTTTTTATCATCTAACCCATAAAAGTCACTAAACTACAGTCATGATGAAAGCAGGCATCATTTTAGTAAGACTTTCAATCCTAGGATATGAAACAAATGGGATTTCTCAGTTTATGAGAATATCTTATTAAATAGAATCCCTTCATCAATCACATCTTTCCCACCACATACACAATCCCTGATCCCTTTTTATTGAAGTGGTGATATATTTAGCATGATCTTTATAATTTTTAAATAGAACTTTCAGTTTTATCTTTGGTCTCTAAGTTGAGACAGTGTACAATGCCTGTTAGCCAGTGGTTTAGCAGACTGTTGCTCCCCTACGCACAGTTCTTTCTTTCACTGTGCTGGTGGGAAGTGGAATGGGAGAAACCTAGGGTTTCTTTGAACTCCTATTTTCCTAAGGTTTGTTTCACACATGTGCTTATGCAGGAAAGTTGTACTCAACTGCCTACTTGTAAAATCAAGAGGCAGAGAGAAAACTTACCTTAATATTTTTTAAACTACTCCCTAAACTGAAAAAAACAAAACAAAACACAACAAAACACATTGTTTTAAAATATGCTTATATCAGAAGCCAAGCAGTATCTCCATATTGGTAAAATGATGGCAATAATTTTAGGTTAGTGAACTGGAATAAGGAACACCTGCCTTACCTCTGATGATTCTGGCATTTGGGAATAGTGATAAATGACTGGAGGTTATTAGACATGTCCTGCAAAATAGTGTTAGTGAGTTGAAACTTTAAGTTTGTCATTTGCACAAGGGGTCTGACTTCCCCAGTTGGACCTAATTATGACAGCTGTGATAAATAGCCTTTCTGTGTTGGCATGTTTATTTCTCAGGAACCTGAACAAGGAAATTGGTTTTATGCATTTGTGTAGGTGGGAAGAATTACAAATTTTATCATTCCTTATAACAAATTTATCACCTGATAATCTGAAGGTATGATCAAATTGCAAAAAGCAGATGACTTCCTCAGTCTCCTAACATTTGGTGCCTGTCAAGCAAGAAGAATATTAATCAGAAAGTGAAAGGGAAGTTTTCTACCTCTATATTCGGAATGATTCTTTGCTAGGTAAACCTCTCTCCAGTGGTTAAATCATCATATTCTTTGCCTTATACTTGACAACTTTATATTTGCCAATAGGGTCCTTCAGGACACATAGGAAAGGAGTGAAAAAGTTTTGTCTTTTAATAAAGTTTTCTCCATTTTGTTTAAAAAATGGAGAAATGCTAGTTCATTTCTTGTTTTTAGGCCTTTTATTCCCTTTCAATGAGGCTGGAGGTGAAATCTTAGAGATATCTGCTATATATGACAGTAAGTTGTCTTGCACATCAGTTTTTGCTAGGGTACATAGATTAATATTAATGATGGCAGTAGATACAGAGATGGATAGATATAATTTAATACATATTAGATAGGTCAAGTACTATGCTATCATACCATGGCTCACTAGCCCTATGTGGTAGGTCTAATCCCCATTTTATAAAGTAGAAAGGAAAGGCTAGGGAGACTTACTGTTTTTGGTAATACATAGTTTAGTATCATTTGTCATTTCATACTATGTCCATGTAATACTTAGATTTTTAAGTTAATTAATTAAAATATTTTATTAATTATTTTTAGAGAGAGTGGAAGGGAGGGAGGAAGAAAGGAAGATAAACATCAATGTATGGTTGCCTTTCACCTGCCTCTAGCTACGGACCTGGCTGGAGACCTGGCTTGCAACCTGGTTATGTGCCCTGACTGGGAATCGAACCAGTGACCTTTGAGTTTACAGGCTGGTAACTTTCCACTGAGCCACCCACCAGGTCTAAATTATTTTTTAAACACTCAGGATCAGGTATGGAGCCTGATTTTGTATGCCCACATTGACGTAAGAATATTTGAGGTTGGGCCCAATTGTACAGTTCTGTTGTTTTCAAGACTTGGTCTACAATTATCATAGTCCCAAGGTTATACAGACCAGTATGACTAGTGAATCTTAGTTATTTAAACAGTATATCATGACAATGAATATTGAAATCTCCATGTCACAGAAACATCCATGTATCAAGATCCATCAGGAGCTGGATCCAGAAAGGATAGGATCTGTACTCTACTTGCCCACTAGGGTAGAACATATATGGAGGAGAATGAGATGACAGTAAAAATTTAGACTGGAATAAGGTGTGCTGCCTCTAAAATAAGACAATTTTCACATGGGAGATAGGGAAATAGAGCTATGTGGCTTTCCAAAACAAAAAAGGAAACTTGCAAGAGATGGTAAAGCTTTAAGGCGCAGATTCTAGAAGGTTGATTTTCATGTTCCGTGTTTTAGTCATGCCTCACTTAGTGTCAAGGAACAGAAAATGATGTAAACTCATTTAACTATAAACCAGCCTTTGGGAGTCAGGTATAGGAATTTGCCTTATCAGAACAAGGTGTGTGGTGATGGGGGTGGGGAACAGCCAGAGAAGCAGCGATTCATTGGTCAAAATGAGGAGGAAGCCTGTGAAAGTGTGGAAGCACACATTATAGTAGTCCTCCTTTATCTGCATTTTCACTTTCCACATTTTCCATCTGAACTGTAATCTGAAAATATTAACTGGAAATTCCTATAAATAAACAATTCTTAAAATTTAAACTGTGTGCCATTCTCAGTAGTGTGATGCAATCACACATCATCCCACATCATCCCACCAAGGGTGTGAATCATCCCTTTGTCCAGCATTGTATATACTGTACCTGCCCTTAGTCACATTGGTAGTGGTCTTGGTTATCAGATCAACTGTCAAGTATCATAATGCTTGTGTTTAAGTCACCTTTCCTTTACTTAATAATGACCCCAAAGTGCAAGAGTAGTGATGTTGGCAATTCAGATATGCCCAGGCAAGCCTTAAAGTGCTTCTTTTAAGTGAAAAGTTATGTTTGTATAGGAAAAAAATACAGTAATTGTAAGGTTCAGTACTATTTGTGGTTTTAGGCATTCATGGGGATGTTGGAATGTATCTCCTACAGAAAAAGGGGCCACTGTATTTAACATACACATACATTTCTCTCTTCACCAGAAGTGAAGCAAATATGTAGCATGTTTTCTCTCCTTTCATGCCCTTAATAGCCATCAGTAATTGATTACAGCACCTGTTCCTTTATATTACCACATAGGTTTTCTCAAAAGTATTCAAAGTAGCTACTGCCAATCTACCAGTATTGGAATGGGATGAAAATTATTTCCCATTACTAGCTTGTGTACTCCCTATGCCACATCCTGGAAGTAGGTCAAAGCCAATGCTATAGATGGAGAGATTAGAGAACCTAACTCTAGAAAAGCAAGGAAATGAAGGGGCAGTGTAAATGAGATCATCAGGGCAAAGAAGAAACAATGTATCCATATGAGGCTATGTCTCTCCCTGCTCTTTTGAATCATCTTCACCCAACAGAAGAAATTGGCATGGCATGTGATGGAACTGGCACACATTTTGCAATCAAGGATACATAAATAGAAATACAGATTCTACAATATACAAGACTCAGTTACTTAGCTAAGTTATTTAATTGTTTCAGTGTCAGCTAATATACCTGTGGAATGAGGATACTCGGATCTCTAACACAGGAGTAAGATGATGATTAAATTATATGATATATATATATATATATATATATATATATATATATATATATATGAAACAAGGTACTTGGCACATGGTAGATACTTGATAAGTGCTAAACAGGGAAGAAAGTCAAAATGAAATGATTTGAAAACTAACAAGCACAATCAAACTGTTGGTGATCATCATTTTAGAATTTGTGAGTACCCAAGAGAAAATGAAATATGGAACAGACAGCCCAGAAAAGACATACCATAGGTTGATTTGATCTTGCCTCAAGATCAGTTCTAAATCTAGCTAACAATCAGGGGGTGTGAATTCCACCTCACATGTATAGGTAGTGTCTGTGATTCCTGGGTTTAACATTGACAAGGACTGTATGGAAACAGACTGTAGTTGATTCTGAAATTTCCTGGAAAGAGATCATTTTATTTTATTTATTTGTTTTTAGAGGGGGAGAGTGAAAGGAGGGAGAAAGAGAGGGAGAAAGATGTTGATGTGAGATAGAAACATTGATTGGTTGCCTCTAGCACACCCCCAATACAGGGACAGGCCCTCAACTCAGGCATGTTCCCTGACCTGTGACCTTTCACTTTGCAGGATGCTGCTCAACCAACTGAACCATGCTGGTCAGAGCTGGAAAGAGATTATTTTAAAATGTCAGAGATTTCCAACTGATCCTGCAGTCATAATAGTAGCATACTTCTCTAATGGAGCAGAGACAGAAACACTGCAGGTCTCTATCCCGCTTCCATTGAAAGAAACAAAAACAGATCAAATTCTACATTTCTGCCTCAACAAGGTGGCATCCAGAGGCTCACTGTTGTACAACCACTTTTGTACCTTGAATAAAACTTAAAACTTTGCTTTCCCAGACACAACTCTCAGGTCTCTCACAGAAACACAAGGTCAAAACCACCATTTTTTTTTCTAAAGATACCTGAAAGCTTCACTTCACTGTGTCCAAGAGAGGAAACAGCCTTCCAGCATGCAACTGTAGTAATTGGGGCTCCTCAAGGCTCTTCAGAGGCTGATGAAACAGCATACCTTGTTTGCACCAAACATCATTATATTAGTTAAAGAGTAGCTATTTGCAATGCAGTTCAGTGCTTTCTTCTTTTTCTGATGAAGCCCATTCTGCATGCCAAGTAACATGTGATTTTTCATGGTATTGAAGGAGAGTCACAAATGTTTTCAAAGTAATTCATATCTGGCATTGGGATGTATGGTTTGTACATATTTTTTGCTATAGTTTTACATTCTGAAATTTTGTTTGGGTAAATAATAAAATGTGTATATTTCCTAATGAACATCATAGGGTTATGAGACTCAGAATGCTGGATTTGGGACATTCTAAATTGGCAGCAGTCACTCCACAGAGTGAATAACACATGAAAGAGTTCATAGGTAATATTTTTCATAAAAAGAGGTGTGGAGGATAAAAAAATACCCTTTCCATCTACTGCAAATGATTTTCTATTCCTCACTTAGGAGTCCTCAAAAAGACTCTTTATTTTGATGTCATTAATTTTCCAGAATGATTCTTGTTCTCTTTCTGACACTGCCCTAAATGGGACCAGGGAACATTTGCTAAGGTGCTCTGCTCTTTCCTTCCCTTTCTGAAAGATTCTTCCTGCCTTATTCAATCCTCTTAACAGCTCAGTTCAACTGGCCCTTCCAAGTGAGACAAATGACTTCAGAAAATGTTCTGCGCTTCATTGACAGAGTTGCTGAATAACATAGGACATGGACGACCTGAAGCTATATGAAATAGGGACTTAAGGAACAAGCTTCATGTAGTGTCTGCACTGCAACCAGCCAGAGAAACAGCCTCCTACTAGAGAGTTCTACATATAACTATTTTTAGTCCTTTTTTATGTTAATCTGCTGCAAGAATTCCATACAAATCCACCATGCCCCTAAGCCCCTACCTACCTCATAGTATCCAGATCAAAGACATGTCACTTAATCTTACCCAGGTCATTGCTTTTCACAACAGGAGCTTTTTCAGCTAAGTACAATTCAACTTCACTTAATGCCTACTTTAAGTATAGCTTAGATGGACCATAAGATTTCTTTCCCTCTATACCACCTCCCAGCCACCCAGTCTTTTTTTTTTTTTTTTCCCCCTTCTCAAACTATCTGGGCTACTGAGATTCTCTCTCAATCTGAAAAAAAAAAAAATGAAAATTCTATTCTTCTAACATGGAACTGAAGAGTGAGGAGAGAGTGTCTATAATAGATGGTCTTGATGGTACAAATGAGCCCTCAGTTTGACCAATTGTTGAGCCATTCCTCACCCAATCACATAGGATAACATTAAGTCAGAAATAGGTTTTTCTATTTTATAAACTGCCCTAATTTTAGTCCTAATTTTTCAGAGACAGTGGTTTTTCAAGGTTTTCATACTATCTGTACTTCATCATTAACTGATTAAGAAGATTTGAAATTCCTAATTAGGTTAGAGTAGCAGTAATTGAAGTTTGGGGCTGGAAAATACAAGTAGTGAAAGAGTACACAGAGCCTATATGGGCAAGGATCAAGATCAAACCATGTTGGATTTCTTTCCATTGTTCCTTTTATCATTTTCCTCTCACTTTCCTCATGTTGCCGCTTTCTGTATCTTTTTTCCTTGTATCCTTTTTCCCCCTTGCACAGATGCAGGGTTTTCTATAGTGCTGCTGGTGTTCCTTTGGTTAAATATTTTTATTTTCCCTGCTGGGTTTTTAGCACTCCTTTCCAGATACTTTCAAATGTTGGGACAGCTTGAATTTCAAACCTGTGCAGGCTGAGGTCAGAGGTCAAATCTTGGGAAATAGTTTACTGACCCACATGTAATCATAGTCTATAAGGTACACACTTGGTCAGTTGCTGTTATTTTACCTGCATATGTACATATGTTTGTACGCCTGAGTCTGTCCTAAATGCCATCATCTGGAGATAGCATGGTACAATATTGTGGTACAGTACATTGGTTTAAAAAAATGGGCTTTGGTGGTAGACATGGATTTTTGTTTTGGCTCAAGAATTTTCTAGCCATATAACAGTGGGCAAGTTACTTAAACTCTCCTTGGAAATGGAGAAAATAATAATGGTAGCCCTATACAGTTGTTTTGAAGATTGCATGCAAATAATGAATGTAAGAGGTTTGAACTTACAATTTGCATATAGTATATTCTCAATAAATGGTAGTGAGGCTAAGATATTTAAGAATAAAAACATGATTTATTATACCAGATTTATTTCCAAGCTCAATTCTATGTATTCTGTAAAATAAAATAGTCATGATAGATTCCAGAAAACTGAACTGGAAAGGACAATAGAAATTGTGCTGACTGAGCCCAATTAAAAAATGGGCAAAGGACCTCAACAGACAACTCACTGAGGAAGACATACAAAGAGCCCAAAGGCATATGAAAGAATGCTCAACATCACTAGCCATCAGAGAGATGCAAATTAAAACCACAATAAGATACCCCCTCACACTTGTCAGAATGGCAATCATCAACAAATCAACAAACAAGTGTTGGCGAGGATGTGGGGAAAAGGGAACCCTGGGGCACTGTTGGTGGAAATTCAGGCTGATGCAGCCACTATGGAAAACAGTATGGAGTTTCCTTAAAAAACAAAAAATGGAACTGCCTTTTGATCCAGCAATTGCACTACTAGGACTATACCCGAAGAATCCTGAAACACCAATTCATAAGAACCTATGTACCCCTATGTTTATAGCAGCATTATTTACAATAGCTAAGTACTGAAAACAGCCTAAGTGCCCATCAGTGGATGATTGGATCAAAAAATTTTGGTACATGTACACAGTGGAATACTACACAGCAGAAAGAAAGAAGGAATTCCTACCTTTTGCAACAACATGGATGGAACTAGAAAGTATTATGCTTAGTGAAATAAGCCAGTTAGTGAAAAACAAATACTATATGATCTCACCCATTTCAGGACAATAATGAACAAAACAAACAAATAAGCAAAACAGAACCAGATACATGAATACAACGGTGAAGGGGAAGGGGGAGGGGGGAGGAAGAGGCAAAGAAAGGGAGCAGCTTAGTTAAGGAACTAGCATGGAAGAACCATGGACACTGACAACAAGTGGGATTGACTTTGGGAGGGGAGTGGATGGGTAGGAAAGCCAACAGAGGGAAGGAAAAAGGGGATAGATGTAATAAAACAACAATAAAATAAAATTTTAAAAAATATGCTGTCTGACCCTCTCATTTTCTTTTGGTCATTATTTTTTAAATTAATTTGATCCTCTCATTTTCTTATTAGATACCTGAGATGCAGAGATAGAAACATACTTCTCATTTTAGAAGAATGTGGCATATTCAGAATTAAAACTCAGGACTAATTTTTCCTTTATTCCAGTTTGTCTCTGATAGAATTTCAAAAATGGCTTTCTGCATTATGCTTTACAGCACAGTCTGGTAGGAAAAGGGAGTTATATCAAGTTCTGTACTATGGAGACCCAAAAACACAGGGGGAATGCAAAAAAGGAAAACAGCCAAACATCTTTCATGTTAGAAGCTTGGATTTCAAATGGAGGGCAAAGACATACATATATTTGCACATCACACACATGATATCACACACACACACACTCATACTTAACATAGGAACAATGACAAGGCTTAGAGACAAAATGCCTAAAGTTGTAGTGTGATATTTCATGAGTGCTAAGTTGACTGATTTAAGCAAATGAACCAACCTTTAGAGCCAAGGAGGCTTAACACAGGGTGACCATCTAGAAAGATAGGAAGACTGTACTCTTGCATTAACTCTGCTAAAACACCTTTCCAAATATTAGAGAACAATAAGAACAGCAGAAAACACCACCATTTTTACCCCAGTGGAATCTGTTTTAGGCCCTACGGATACATTTACAAACACCAAAAATGTATTTAAATCTTGGTTTCTATGTTCTATAAATACAAGCCTTCCACATCTGTTTGACTTTCTTGCAGCTTCCTCTGTCATCATCCCACATATTTACCGCTAAAGCTGTTACCACAGAAGGCTTTGACAGAGTCATTTAGTTAAAGTGCACTTTCAGCTGCCAAAAATACAATGCAAACTTCTCTAGCCAACTTCACACTCCTGTGTTTCTCCCCGTCCTCCTGGCTTTCTTTCTCATAGTGAGGTGACAGACTGACTCCTGCCTCTGTACATTTAATGGAGAATAGACAGCAGATTTCAGTAATGGATCAGTTCATCTCTTCAGCATGCTCAATCCATAATGAAAATGAATTACCTTGTTTTAGTTCACTTAGAATAACCAAGTATGGATTAGTCTTTGATTCTGACTTTGCAGATGCACAAATCCTATTGTCTTAGCAGGGTACTATAATGTTTCTGGTCCGGATGTGCAAAAGGAAGGTGTGCATAGATTAGCCAAATGTCCATTTATTCACTGACACAACAAGATTCAACTAATAGATCTTCCCGAACAATATTCCCTAGTCAGTCTCCTCAGGCATGCACTTCACTTCGCAGTTACTACAGAAGTGTTCTTTATAATTCAGGGCTGCCAAACAGGCAAAATTTCTCTGCAGGTTCCCTGTATCCCTCTAGTTAGTGCCCTGACATCATGACACAGAACTCAAGGTGCTTTTGATGTCCTTCTGTTCTGCCTCATGCTACATCCCAATAGTTTTTACTTTTTAATTCAACAAACGTACTAAGTGGTTACTTACAATGGGCAGGGTCAAGTGTTACCTACTATTTTCCCCTCTAGGGAGCAAAGGGCTTCTTAGAATTCTAGGCAAGATACGCAAATAGAAAGACAGGCAGATACAAAATTGTCAAGAGTGTTGTGTACTATTATTTGAAAGGATTTAGACTTTATCATTTAGGCTGTGGGTAACTACTGGAGATTTTATTCTGGGGAAATAATGGTCACATTTAGAGAATTCACACTGAAGACAGTGTTGAGGACAAAGGTAATAGTATGAGCCTCACAAAGGGTATAGCCAAGGACCAAAGCCAGTATTCCCAAATAAGTTGAGTTAATATTCAAACTCAAGCCAAGTCAAAGGTCAAGACCATGGACCGGAAAATGTAGAAGCTATCAGAGAATCAAGTAAAAAGATGGCATTACTCACCTAAAGTGAGCTGTCCTAGCCCTACATTGTAAGGAGGGCAATTCAAACCATGAGTTCAGCCCTTTGATTGTGTTTAGACTAGGCTCCATGGATGACTCAGTGAAGGCTTCCTTGATACTCATAAAGTGAGGAAACAGAGAAGAAATGAAAAAAAAAATCAGAAAGCTAGAAGCAGTCTGACACAAAAATATTTGAGATCACCTATAGTCATGTAAGAAACCCAACTGCTCTTGCAGCCATGACTGACAAAGAAGCACCTGGGTGGCAATGTCCAATGGACAGAGCCTGAAAAAATAACTTCATATCCTAGAACTGCCACATTTCAATTCTTTCAAAATTACTCTAATTTTCTTTCTATAGTGACAGAGGGCAACAGGCCTGAGTAAGTCTGATCATAAACATCTCTATTTCTACCTGTTTTGCAAATGAGGAACATGTGGAACAACTTATTTCAGAATCATGACTTAACGATATATTCCAGAAAATAGAGGTTTAGTCAAAGATCTTTGCAATGCTTTTGTGTTACTATCTGAGGAATAGTATGGTTAGTCATAAATGTGAGAAATTTAGATAACTATTAGTTTTTAAGGACTGCTATGCCAAACTATCACAAACTGAGTGGCTTAAACAGCAGAAATATATTGTCTTCCAGTTCTGGAGGCTAGAAATCTGAAATTCAGGTGGTGGCAGGGTTGGTTCCTTCTGAAGGCTGCAAGGGAGTATCTATTCCATGCCTTCTTCCCAGTTTCTGGTAGTCTGCTGGCAATATTTGATGCTTAGTGTTCCTTGGCTTATAGATGAAGCATTGCCCCTATCTGTCTTCATGGTCACATAGCATTGACCCTGTGCACATATTTGTATCTGTGTCCAATTTTTTTTTTTTCTTTTCTATATGGACACAGTCATATTGGATCAGGGTAGAGTCTAATGACCTCATTTTTTCCTTAATTCTTATTAAAGTATAGTTGGCATACAATATTATATTAGTTTCAAGTGTACAACATAGTGAGTGATTCAGCATTTATATATATATTATAATGTGATGACCATAAGTCTAATGTACTTCTCTTAAACTGATCACCTGCAGAGACCCTATTTCCAAGGTTATATCCACAGGAACTGATGATTAGAGCTTCAACATCTTTTAGAGGACACAATTCAACCCATCATTAACTGTACACATATTCTCACTAATTTAGTCCTTATAAGGTGCCACTTGCTATGTTAGATACTCTGCATATACAGGATGGGGCAAAAGTAGAATTACAATTGTGAGTAATGAAACACAGTTTATTTTTGTATTATTATTTATTTATTATTATATTATTTTCCATAAGAACAACTGTATATCTACTATTTCCCCACCCTGTACATTTTGTAATTTAACTCCCACGTCAAGTCTTACAGGTTGCTATTATCACTCAGACTTAAAGGGTTAGCCAAAGTGTAGGCTGACACACTGGGTCAAATGAAGGAATGGTAACTACACAGGGAACAAGGCCAAGTGATGTTTTTTTAATAATTAAGCATATAATCATTTTCAGAATGAATATAAAATCTGAAGTAGGCCCACACCTTGAAAAGCAATCCATATGTGAAGGGCAAGTGCAACTCAAGATCCAGATGTGTATTCATACTTGTGACCAGTAGAATAAGTAGTGGTGAATCAGAAGTGAAATCCAGAAGCATATCTCAGATTACAAGAAAATCGGGGTTTGGAAAGCAGTAGGCTCAACAACTAAAGAGACCTGTATATAGCCAATTAAACTGGATATGATCTAGAAAAGGACACTATCTTTGATATTCATTTTAGATTCACTTACACACAAACATACACACATGCACACACCCTGATAAATGAATCAATTGATCAATAGATAGGAAGATAGATAGATGTTACATATATAATGTATATACTAGATGGATAATAAAATTGCCTAGTGGTTTATTGCACGGGTTCTGAAACCCAGCTGTCTGGATTTCCATTCAGGGTACAGCCTTTCCTTGTAGTGTAGCTTTAGGCAAGTCACTTAACATCCCTTTCTGACTTATTTTCCTTATCTGTAAAATGTGGATAAGTATAGTACCTTCATCATAGAGTTTTAATGAGTTTGCTATATATAAAGTACTTATAAAATTTACAGTACATGACAAACATTCACTAAATATTAATTAATATTGCATATAAATATATAAAACACATAAATTCAAATAAACAAATAAAATACATATATTCAAGTAGATAGACCCTTGATATTTCCAAGGTATATGAAGTCTGTCCAGAAAGTATTCAGACATGTACTATGAAAACCAGACATTTATTGAAGAAGATACAAAATATAAGAAACACGTTACATAGGACAATGATGCCTCAGTCTCCTTCAAAGTAGGCACCTTGGGATTTCACACAGTTCTCCCAATCATCATCAGCTATCCCATTGTATTTTCCTAAATCTCATAGAAAATCTGAAATCTCTTCCATTTCAAAGTTTATTTTAGTTTTAGAAAAAGCCAGAAGTCACAGGGCACCAAATCTGGGCTGCAGTGGCTGAGTCACTTGGGTAATTTGATGTTTCACCAAAAAAAAATCTGCACAAGGTGTGATGCATGAGCAGGTGTGCTGTTGTGATGAAGCTGCCAACCATGGGTGGCCCTTAGCTGTGGCCTTCTGAATCATTCAAATAGTTTCTTTGGAGAAATGTTCAAGCTTAATGCAATATTTGATGCAAATTTATTGCTCCACTTAGTCATTTTGAATGTGATGGCCACACAGTACACATGCTCACTCAGCATCTATCACCCCTACTGACTAGTACAGTGAAGTCATCATTGTTCAGGCATGTGCATTCCAGTCCACTCTCCTTGGCTGCCAGGTTACATGGACATTATGCAAACCATTCTTGTTATGTTAACAATGGCTGGAGTTTTCCCAGACAGACCTCATATATCCACAGGTATTCACATACTCTAAATTTGTGAACTAAGATTATATAATTTCTCTTTTAAAGTATTACAAATAAAACTTCAGATACTTCATAATCTCATAACAGGGCAAACATCATTTATAAAGCTAAGAAAATAAATTTGACCATTGAATAAACTCTATTATTTTGTAGTATTAACTGAACACTAACCTGAATCTGCACATCTGAACCAAAAATTATGAGGAAGATAGGTCTATATGGTCATCTGGGATTCCTATAGGGTAACAGAAAATGCAAGTGCTAGCCCACCTGTCTCATCCTGCTGGAAACATATATCTTACTTGAAATTAACAAGTACAACACACTTTACTATTTCCTCACTCTCCGTCCCATAATTAAGTAAAGCAAATGCTGACTGCCTAGTGCATACATATATCATTTGGATGTAACCAAAGTGCTTTATTTTCTCCATCTTCACATTGTTACTATTTTTTGGTTTATATACAGAGACATGAACTCCCAGAAAACACTTGGTCATTCCCCACAAGTAAAATGTTATTGGTAAGCATGAAAACAAGATGAGAAAAATGATAAAATGATATAGAGAACAGAAAATAGACATCCAGCATTAGAATTGTGGAGGTTACTGAGGAAGCTATTGGAAGCAATATCCAAAGATGAGGTTGAGAAAACCTTTTCTGGACTTTAAAAGAGAACATGAAAAGAGATCTGCACTTAAACATACTCTGACTAAAACTTTTTGTATCAGAAGGATGAAGAAAAACTCCTACAAGTGTCCATGGAGCAAAATTAACAGGCTATATATAAAACTACAAAATTTAAGATAGCTTCAAGCATCTCAGATGTACACTATATTCCAAAACACAATAAATAAGGGAGTATCACAGAATTTTGAGTGTTGTAAACTAAGAATTATATGCCAAATTTAATGGTCTTTTATGTGTAATGGTCTTTTATGTGACTACAGTGCCAGTAGTCAAAGTTTCATTAAAAAGTACACAACTTTAATTTGTTCAATCATATACAATTCCTTAAAATAAGCACTTGAGACTGTATGACCACCGCTCAATCTACGAATGGGTATTTAAGATTTACAAAGAGAGAAGCAAAGATGTGAAAAGATAAAACTAATGCCTTTGAAAAGAAAAGAAAGAAAGGAGGAAGGAAAGAAAGAATGAATAAATATAGAAACAACCCTTATACCCTTCACAGAAGTTAAATAAAAATGGATCATAGACCTAGTGTGAAACACAAAACTGTGAATCTCCTAGAAGATGACATAGAAAAAATTATCTGAATTTGGCAATGATGTTTTTTGATGCAACATCAAAGGCTCAATCCATGAAAAAATGAATTCATGAGCTAAAATTAATTTAATTTTTTTAAATTCTGTTTTTTGAAAGACACTGTCAAGAGAATGAAAAGACAAGCCAAAGGCTGGAAGGAAATACTTGCAGAATATACAACTGGCAAAAGAAAAAAAAAACAACTGTTTTCAAAATACACGAAGAATTCTCAAAACTCAACAATAGAAGACAAATATCTCAATTAAAAATGGACCAAAGACTTTAACAGATAATCAAGGAAGCTACACAGACACCTCACTAAAGAAGCTTTACAGAGAGCAAATAAATATGTGAAAAGATACTTCACATCACATGCCATTAGGGAAATGCACATTAAACAACAATTGGATGCTGCTACAATCTATTAGAATGGCCAAATTTCAGAAGAGCGACAACACCAAATGCTGGTTAGAATGTGGACAATAGGAACTCTCATTCTTGCTGGTGGGAATGCAAAATAGTGCAAACACTTTGGAAGTTTCTTACAAAAGTAAATATATTCTTATGATACAGTCCAGCAGTCACTCTTTTTGGTATTAACTAAATGAGTTATAAACTTATTTTTTTTTAATTTTATTGTTGTTCTATTACATCCATCCCCTTTTTGCTCCCATCTGTCTCCCTACCCACCCACCCATTCCCCCCAAAGTCAATCCCACCTCTTGTCCATGTCCATGGTTCCTTTTATACTAGGTTCTTGTCTAAGCTGTTCCCCTTCTTTGCCTCTGCCTCCCCCCTCCCTGCAACCCCATTCCCCCTGACCACTGAAGGCCTATTCCTTGTATTCATATACTTGGTTCTGTTTTGCTTGTTGTTAGTTTTGCTCATTATTGTCCCGTAATGGGTGAGATCATATGATATTTGCCCTTCACTGACTGGCTTATTTCACTAAGCATAATACTCTCCAGTTCCATCCATGTTGTTGCAAAGGGTACAAGTTCCTTCTGTCTTTCTGCTATATAGAATTCCATTGTGTAAATGTACCAAAGTTTTTTGATCCAATCATCCAGAGATGGGCACTTAGGCTGTTTCCAGCACTTGGCTATTGTAAACAGTGCTACTATGAACATAGGCGTGCATAGGTTCTTATGAATTGGTGTTTCAGGATTCTTTGGGTATAGTCCAAGTAGTAGAATTGCTGGATCAAAAGGCAGTTTTATTTTGAGTTTTTTAAGGAAACCCCATACTGTTTTCCACAGTGGCTGCACCAGCCTACATTCCCACCAACAGTGTATGGGGGTTCCCTTTGCCTCTCATCCTCGCCAACACTTGCTGTTTGTTGATTTGCTGATGATTGCCATTCTGACAGGTGTGAGGTGGTATCTTATTGTGATTTTAATTTGCATCTCTCTCAGATGACTAGTGATGTTGAGCATTCTTTCATATGCCTCTGGGCCCTTTGTATATCTTCCTCAGTGAGTTGTCTGTTCAGGTCCTTTGCCCATTTTTTAATTGGGCTGTCTGTCTCCCTGGTGTTGAGTTGCATTAGTTCTTTATATGTTTTGGAGATCAGACCCTTGTCTGAGGTATCATTGGCAATTATGTTTTCCCATACAGTTGGTTCCCTTTGAATTTTGCTGATATTTTCTTTAGCTGAACAGAAACTTTTCAATTTGATATAGTCCCATTTGTTGATTTGTTCTTTTATCAAGTTTTTTATACAGAGCAATGACAATTAGACACATTGTGTTTGGCATATCTCTACCTCCTCAAGCAACATTATTCAAAAAAATTTTAAACATAAGTATTTTATTTCAATTTTTAACATGCATAATAAAAATCAACATAGGGGGAAAAAGGAACATAGGAAGTGGTTGAGGAAAGATCTGTGTTGAAATCCCAACTACATCACTATGATTTTGTTGCATGGGTCAGTAATCTGGCTCAAATTATATTTGTATTTATATCTATATCTATCTATATTTAGCTAACTTAAGCTAGTTTGAGCTGGATTGTCATCCCTGCAGTTGCTCTGAGCCTTTGTTTCTTCTTTTATTAAATAAAGATAATGATATCATAGGTTTACAGTAAGTAAAATACCATTTTAAGAAAGTGCCATAATTCATTGTGAGCACATGATTTCAAGTTCAATTCTTTGGTTAAAGCAATACCACAGTTTATACTGTATCCTCTTAGAAGAATCTTATTCATATCATTTGGCTTCTTCTTTCCCCATAATTCCTAGTTAAAACATTCACATATGACTACAGTCTTTTTATGGTCCTTAAACTAAGCCTCAATTTATCCAAAAGTTTACATGTACCTCATTGTTCTACAAAAATAGAAAGTTTTAGCCTGATGTGTAAGATCCTTTAGAATCAGAACATTTTATGTATGTATTCTTATGTCTGACTACCCTTACTAAATATTCATGCTAGCTTTTGTTCCTTCTACATAGATCATGCCCCAGTTAATCATAATATATGTTAAATCCAATTCTCTTGGTCTAGACTGTCTAATCTTTCCCCTGCTCCTAAGCTGTATTCTAGTCCCCTATGAATTCCACCTTTGCTAAATTTCCTGATTTCTAAAACTCAATTTTAAATTTATAATAAAAAACATAATCATAGTATTTTATTATAGTGATGTTATTAAATTTATTGTATTTCACAATATTTTAATACACCATTCATTGTTTCATATGTATTTGTATTGTATCTCCAAATAAAATATAATGCCCTTGGGCAAAAACATGTTCTTCATGAAGAGTTGTTAATGATGTGGAAGAATGCTTATTATTTAGTGTCAAATAAAAAAAAGCAGGATAGAAATTGGATATACAGTTTGATCTCTACTACATAAAAATGGATAGGAAAAAGAACAGAAACAAATATGCTAGAATAATGACTGCTTTCCTCTTGGTGGTGGAGTTATAGGTGACTGCTGTTTTCTGCTCTATGCTTGTCTATTTCAATATTTTTATTTGGATGTGTACTTTTATACTCAGGAATAATGCTTAATGAAACACACATTTTAATTATCCATTCATATTTTACTCATAGTGCAGATCTGTTCAAGAAGACACTTGGTTTCCTCTAACATTTGCATCATGGGCATATATAAACAGTTCCTTAACTTTCTCTCAAATCACATTTCTATAGAAAATTACATGTTTCCTATATATACCATAAACCTCCAATTAAGCACCTATATTGGTTAGGATGCTTCTGATTCCTAGTGAGAAATAAATATGAATAAAAGAGTATTGACAAAATAAGTGTTCCTTGGATGGCAGAATCTCAAGTATGGCTAATTTGAGACAGAGCATGATCCAGAAATTCAGGATATCATCAGTGTTCCAACATTGTTGTCATACAAGTCTCTCACTCTGTCTTCCTGTGTCCTCAAACTTTGTCCTCAGGTTATCTCTCCTCATGGTATCAAAAATGGCTGCAGTGATACCAAGTCATACATTCTCAGAGTACTAAACCCCATGGAAAGAGGAAGTCCTCACTCAGGCATTTTCAGCAAAACTGAGGTTCTTAATAATTGCTTGGAATCTCATCATGAGTCACCTGTTTATTAGGTGAATACCATACACTGATTGGTTCAGGCCAATCTGGACCAGAAGATGCCTATTGAGTTAATCCCTTGTTAGTCACATGACTATGAATCTGAAAGGGCTAGAGAGAGGGTAATTTGTAGGACTTGATAGTACTGTTATATAAAATAAGACAGATTCAATGCTGGATAGCAAAATAACTTTTTAAAAAATGTTATATTTTTATGAAAGCTTATTAATATAGTGTTTATACCATTCATTAGTTAAGGATTTTCTCACATATACTCACCTTATAGTACATACAATTTAAATTTTTGTCTTAGTAATTTTTCAAAAAATCACTAAAAATAATGACGTTTTGGATGATCTATGACTAGTACACAAAATGGGATTGTTTTAATCACCAACGATACATTAGATTAAACCATATAAAATGTCAATATTTCACTATTTTAGACCTATAACATAAGTAATTTCATGTGGCTCAACATAAAATACACACATATAAATACACATCCATATGCATCCTGGTAATTAAGAGTACAGTCATAGTTTGGAAAACTATGAATGCCAATTTGATCATTTGATCATTTCATATTTTACCCTATGACTGATGGGAAAAGCACTTGATAACCAAACCGCATTATTTTTTTCTACTTGGTCTTATCTTCTAAATTCAAATCTGCTGTAACTTGTCATTTCTTTTCAATACACTCACTGAGTGACCCTAAATAACCTTCACTAACACCCTCAATTTTCTTCCATGTCAAAGAAGATAGGCAGTCAGCACTGAGGACTGGATGACTCTATAACCCCAACAACACAATGATAAGTCTAGTTTCCTGAGAATGGGCAAGCTGACAGAAAGGAATCATTCACACCTGTCCACTGCAAACAAACAGAAACTACCAACACATATCTCCAAACTGTTCAGCTACTAGTGATCTAAACAGAACCTGACCTGAATGAGAAAGACATATCCCAATGAGTACTTTTTAAAAATATTTTGTCTGAAAAGATACGAGAGTAGAAATCTTTCTTTTTTAATTTATTCATTAATTTCAGAGAGAAGGGCAGGGAGGAAGGAAGAAAGGGAGAGAAACATCAATGTATGGTTGCCTTTCACCTGCCTCCAGCTATGGACCTGGTTGGAGACCTGGCTGGAGACCTGCCTGGCAAGCTGGTTATGTGCCCTGACCAGGGAATTGAACCAGTGACCTTTGGGTTTGTAAGCCAGCGCCAATCCACTGAGCCACACCAGCCAGGGCCTAGAGCAGAAATCTTTACTGCATCTTAATGTAGTTTTCCTTTTTGATGATCCAGTTTATCCCAGTCCAGAGTTCTCTTATTTTCCTTGACCTTAGAAATTGAAGCTAGCTAAGAAGCAAGAAATAGGAACAACGAAATTTAGTAAGAAAATGATCTAGGTAAAAACTAGTGTTTTTCTTACCTTTTAAAGATTTCAAGCAGTCACAAACTTTAGTTGCTGCCTTCCTTTCATGACATTCCAAAAAAAGCAAAACCCTTTCTGAATTGTTTTATTTATGGGTTTTCCTCCTAAAGTAGTTGTAATTTCAGAGGAGTACCATAGGATAGAAAGCAACCAGGACATGTGTCTACAGAAACTTTAGTCATCACATGATGCCTTCTAGCATTGTAGGAGTATGAAATAGAGAACTTCACATCTTATTCAAAGAGTAAACATTCATAGATGTTTATTTAGGCTGGTCCCCTTTTCCACATTGAACATCTTTTATGGTACTCTTCTACTTCCTCATCCATTCTGCATTACCCAATCTACAAAGCATATTGAGTAGTCTGAACATCAGTAGGAAAAAAGTAGACACAATGAATACAATAGTCATTCAATTTTGACCAAGGCAGAGCTGTGACTATTTTGATTTAACCATCATGAAATGTTTATGGGAAGAGTGTAAAAGGCTAATTACTGCTCTCCTTTGCTTTCCTTAGGGGTGAAACCACTGAAAATTTATGACTAAAATTATGTTAATTACAGTTAAGAGTTGTTAGAATTACTTCCTTTGATTACACAAGATTTAAGAAACTGTTTATAGTCTAAATTTGATTTTGATAACTGTTAAGTTTAAAACTTGATTGATACAAAGAAAAGGATCACATGTTTTTTAGTATCTGTAAGATCCAGGTAAAAATATAAACATATGAATGAAATTTGACAGGAGGAATTTTATTCTACTTTATTAAAAATAACAATAAAACATCTGATAGAGAAGACAGTAAATATTCCAGTTGTAATGGCACAGAAAAAGTAGATCACAAAATCTTTCTCCCTAATTAACCAACAAATAAGCAAAAGAACTTCCACAGTAGCATCCATATAAAGAAAAAATTAAAACTTATAAACTTTGAAAAGTAGTAGTCAAAGAAACACAACACATGGTGTAGTTCTGTGGGGCTCCTATAAATTCCATTCTAAGGAAAAGCAGTAGATCAAAAAGATGTAGAGTATTTTTATGAATGAACCCCAAATCTAGAGAAAGTACAATGACAAATTCAGGAGAAAAGCTGAGGCAAAATCTTTAAGAGCACAAGTTCATACCTACCATAAACAATAGTTCAGTCCTGACAAGAAAACCCTGACATTTTTAGGAATCTATGACAAATTATAGGATTGATTTAAAGTTCAAGCATATACTAATAGAGGAATATTCATCAAGACTGAATCCAGATATATGAGGTCTGTCCCAAAAGTATCAAGCTGATGTCAATTTTAAAAGTTTGCACAGTTGATAATTTTGGGACAGATCCTGTAGGACCTATTATAAATCTTTAGAGCAACAGCAGAATTCAGGCCAGGCACACAAAGTTATATCCATGTACAGTGAAGGTCTTCCCAACCTACCTACCCCCAACATTGTATGCTCCATTTTTCAAAATATACTTGGAAGAAAAAGAACAACAGGTTTTGTTTTTCTCTGTTAAGTTTATTCTGCTCATTAGATTTCACATATGAGTGAAATCATGTGGTACTCATCTTTCTCTGACTGGGTTATTTCACTTAACATAATGTCTTCCAGGTTCATGCATGCTGACACAACAGGTAAGATTTCCTTCCTTTTATATATATATATATATATATATATATATATATATATATATATATATAGAGAGAGAGAGAGAGAGAGAGAGAGAGAGAGAGAGAGAGAGAGAGTTGATTTTGCTATTACAGTTGTCCCAATTTGTCCCCCTTTGCCCCCCTCCACCTGGTATTCCTATTCCCTCTGGCAATGTTCCCCTTAGTTCATGTCTATATGTCATGCATATAAGTTCTTCAGCTTCTTCACTTTCTTTATTTTTCTTAACATCCCTCTGTCTATTCAGTAACTACCAATGTGTGCTTCTTTTCTTTTTTTCACATTCAGACAATTCACCATTTAATTACTGCCTTTTAACTATCAGCCTCTCAAATCATATTAATAAAAAGTTTGCTTTCATTATTGCAAAATGCTTAGGTTAATTCATTTGTTTAAAGAATTACTTTTTAAAGTAATATCAATTGCAATATTACCAAACACATGCACAAATATATTTACACAATACATATTTTTACAAATATTATACTAGAAAAAAATAGTTTTACTCCTATGACAACATCTAATAACATCATTTAATTAATTGCCTTCAAAAATCTTTTAGAAATATTTTCGTCTAGTTTCTCTGATTTCTTGTCCTTGAAAAATATCTCATCTCATGATTACCCTTTCGAGGTCCTAGCTACATTTGCTTGGTTATAAGTAGACTTCTAATGAGCTAAAAATATATCAATAACTAAACTATTTTCATTCCCAAAAGATTCAGTCTACTTTGTTCTTTAAATCTGCAGTGTTCAATATGGTAGGCACTTATAACATGGCAAGTTCAAATTGCAATACATTATAAAGTACATACTGGATTTTGAAGCGTTAACACAAAAATATTTAAAGAATTTCAATAGCTCATATAATTATTGCATGTTAAATTGTAGTATTTTAGATATATTGTAGTAAATTAAACTTTCTCCTATTTCTTTGTTTTTCTTAAAACTTATTTTACTCAGGAATTCTATTTTTTGTGAAATATATCACAGAAATGGTATATTGCAGAACTCAGTTTCATGAAAGCTGTCCTAGAGACAGTACCAAACCTACAGTAAAAAATGAATTTGGTTTCTGAGTCAGATCCCACTACCTCCCATAATACAACTCAATTTTATTTTAAGCTACTGGAACTAGAACTTTTTTTTTTTTTTTTGGAGTTTTCCATCTTAGATAGTAGATTGATTTATGTTTTCCCATGTAGAGGTCCCATTTTCCTCAATACTCTCTGTTTCTCCTCTACATATGCTTCACCAGTTGAAGCCTTCAGAAATAATGGCACCTGCCATGCTCAGCTGGTCCCCATAGAGTAGATATTATGATATGTACTAATTTGAGGTTAAAAAAAACCACCTAGGATTTAAATAATTTTGTTAAATAGTATTCTAGCTATTTTTTGAACTTGTGGTTGATTTCCTATGTGGTCCTAAACTAATCACTGACCTATTTAAGAGTCTGTTGAGGTAGAGATTAGGTATGTTCACATTTGAATAATGAAGTTTACTATAGCATTAATACATTTCCCCAAGCTAAAAATGTCAGTTTGCTTAAAATGTCTCTTTCCACCAGCTGTTTGAAAGGAATCTCATCTAATTTAAATGCTAACATGAGAATATATATTGCTTATGTACATGAATCATATAGTCTAGTAGTTGTGAACTTCCATCCCAAATTAGTCTTCACTCTCAGCATCTATTCTAACCTAAAGATTGACTAATTTCTCAACATATCAAGTATCAGTTGGTTGATTTTTACAACAAAAATTGCTAATAAGATCCATATATTACACAACCACAAACAAGCACACATTTTAAAACAGTGAATAAGAAATACAACATGTATTCTATTTAATATACATCCACATTTTCTTACCTATTTCCCCTTAACTGCATTTGCTTTTTCTAAGAGTTATTGCAAGTAACTTGTTTTCACAAATTACAAAATTATTCCAATCTAAGAAAACTTAACCTGCAGTAATGCAGATACAAAATACAAAACTATACATTATTTAGTAAGATCTTCTTATAACAAGAATATTTGAAAGCATTCATAAGTTAAAGTTGGTTATTTTCCATTCAGCTACCCTATGTCTTTTGATTGGTGAATTTAATCCATTTTTATTTAAGGATATTATTAATAGTTACTTATTCATTGTCATTTTTGCCTTTTGTACCTGTGTTCCTCTCTCTTTTTCTGTTTCTTCATCTTTTTAAAGCAAACCCTTTAGTATTTCTACTAATGTTGGTTTGGTGAGATGTAGTCTTTTATCCTTATTTTGTCTGGGAAACCCCTTATTTCACCTTCCATTTTGAATGAGAGCCTTGCTGGGTAGGGTAATCTTGGTTGTAGGCCTTTGTTTTTCATTGCTTGGACTATATTTTGCCATTCCCTTCTGGCTTGCTGTGTTTCTGTTGAGAAATCAGATGATAAACTTATCAGAGCCTCCTTATATATTATTAGCTGTTTCTCCCTTGCTGCTTTTAGAATTTTCTCCTTGTATTTGAAATGTGCCATGTTAATTATGATGTGACTTGGAGTGGACCTGTTTGGGTTCATCTTCATTGGGACCCTTTGTGCTTCCTGCACTTGTATGAAATTTTCTCTCATTAAGTTAGGGAAGTTTTCTTTCATTACTTTTTCAAACAGGTTTTCTATCCCTTGCTCCTTTTCTTTTTCTTCTGATATCCCTATGATACAGGTATTGTTATGTTTCATGTTGTTCTCAGCTGTCTTAAAACTCTTCATTCTTTTTTAGTCTTTTTTCATTTTGTTGCACTATCCGGAACTTTTTCTCTACATTGTCATCCAGCTCACTGATGCAATTCTTTGCCTTCTCTAATCTACTTTTGATTCCTTCTACTGTGTTCTTCAATTTGGAAATTGTATTCTTCATTTCCTCCTGGTCCTTGTTGATAGTTTCTATGTCCTTTTTAATGCTGATATAGTTCTCAGAAGTTCCTTTTAGCTTCCCTGGAGTTCTTTGTAGTTCCTCTGAGGTAGCTTGTAGTTTTCTTTGAGCTCACTGAGCTCCTCAGTCATCATTATTTTGAATTCCATGTCTGATAGTTGGCTTGCCTCTATTTAATTTAACATCTTTCTAGAGACTCTTCCTTTCTTTTCTGTGGGGGCTTGTTTCTTTGTCTCCCCATTTTAGATGACTTCTTGTTTGTTTCTGCTTCATAGATTGGCCTGCTTTGACTTTCTGTCTTTGTAATGTGACCTTCTGTTGTGTAGAGGTCCACTGCCTTTACTTCCTAAATCTGCCCCTGGTGACATCAGCTCATGTCCCAGTCTGGGCCTAGTCAGCCTATAGGAGACTACCAGAGATCCACTATCTTTGTCTGTCTCCTCAAGTTGTTAATTCAATCAATCTGTGATTAGCAGTCAGGTTTAGGCACTGCTGGGCAGGACAGATTAATTCCTGTGGGTGGGACTAAGGCTCCCTCAGTTTACCACAACTTGGGAACAGTGGTCTGCGTGCTATATGGGGAATGGGTCAGCACTGGGATCTCTTTAGCTGTTCCCTCATTTCTCTCCTCAAAATCACTGCCCCAAACTTTCCTTAAGCATTTCTAATCCACTCTGTCCTCCCTTTGCTGGAGACCACGGTAAGTGGGTGTCAATGTATTTTCATGCATGGTCCCTTTAAGAACCGTGTCTCTAGCTGTCTCTTTCAAACTACTAACTTAGGCAGCTTTTGCTTTTCAGAACTGGGTCCTGTTTTACTCTCAACTACGTTGCTGTAGGCTGGGAAGCCCAGCTGGGAGTGGAACCCCCGGCTGCTGAGATGTTTCTCTGTCCCTTTAGCTTTCACCCATGGGAGCCCCACCAGCCCTCTCATATCTCTCCACTTCCCACCAGTCAAATTGTGATGAAGGGGCCTCTTCCATCTGTCTGTGTTTATAAGGTTTCTTTCCAGCTGGTGTTCTGTTGGCTATTTTCGATAATTTCTCCCCAATAAAATTGTAATTCTAGATTGGTCTTCAGAGGAGATTTGTGTAGCTCTATTTACTTCTCCTCTATCTTAGTTCTCCTTACCACAGCTTTTTTATCCACGCATCTACAGTTCAGCAATTGGACTGCTTCCAACCCTTGGCTATTGTAAATGATGCTTCAATGAACATAGAGTTGAATATATACTTCTGAATAAGTATTTCAGTATTCTTTGGATATATGAGTATTTCCAGAAGTGGAATCTCTGAGTCATAAGGCAGTTTCATTTCCAGACTCATAGATATATAACAGACTAACAGCTGTCAGAGGGGATGGGTTTGCGAAACTGGGTGAAAAAATGAAGGGATGAGAAAAAAAATCACAAGCAACAGAATGGTGATTACCAGAGGAGGTAAGGAGGCTATAGCATGGATAAATGGTAATTGAAGGAGAGTTGAGGGACACTTGACTTGGGGTTTGGACAGGCAATACAATATAAATACAGATGATTTATAATGGAATTATACACCTGAAACATATATAATTTTATTAACCAATGTTACCCTAGTAAATATAATTTTTAAAAAAGAACATGCTCCAGATACAATAGGAAGGAAATTTTAAAATATGTATCTTTTTTTGCATTTTCAAAAATCATCTCATTCTTATTTTTATTCTAACATGAGGAAAAAATTGTACAACAATAAAAGTAAATTAAAAAAGAAAATAAAATGAAAAAAAAATTTCTTACCCTAAAATATATTTTTACTTATGAAAATTAATGATGTGTACATTGTTTAAACTATTTTTTAGCTATTTTTTAACTTGTGGTTTATTTTTTTTTTGTATTTTGCAGTTAATGTTTTTACTTTTTTTAATTTAATTTTATTGTTGTTGTATTACATCCATCCCTTTTTTACTACCCTCTGTCCCCTTCCCCACCCACCAAATCCCCTCAAAGTCAATCCCATTTGTTGTCCATGTCCATGGACATGCTCCTTGACTAAACTGCTTCCATTCTTTGCCTTCTCCTCCCCCTTCTCCCCACCCCCTTGCCCACTGAAAGTCTATTCACTGTATTCATGTATTTGGTTTTATTTTGTTTGTTTGTTTGATTTGATCATTATTATCCTGAAATGGGTGAGAGCATATGGTATTTGTCTTTCACAGATGGGCTTATTTCACTAAGCATAATACTTTCCAATTCCATCTATGTTGTTGCAAATGGTAGGAGTTTCATTTTTCTTTCTACTGTGTAGTATCCCATTGTATAAATGTACCAAAGTTTTTTAATCCAATCATCCACTGATGGGCACTTAGGCCCATCAGTGTAAATAGCACTACTATAAACATAGGGGTACATAGGTTCTTCTGAATTGGTGTTTCAGGGTTCTTCAGGTATAATCTTAGTAGTGGAATTGCTGGATCAAAAGACAGTTCCTTTTCTAGTTTTTTTAAGGAAACCCCATACTGTTTTCCATAGTGGCTACACCAGACTACATTCCCACCAACAGTACATGAGGGTTCCCTTTTCCCCACATCCTCGACACCTTTTGTTCTTTGTTGACTTGTTGATTATTGCCATTCTGACAGGTTTGAGGTGGTATCATATTGTGGTTTTAATTTGCATCTCTCTGATGGCTAGTGATGTTGAGCATTTTTTCATATGCCTCTGGGCCCATTGTATGTCTTCCTCAGAGAGGTGTCTGTTCAGGTCCTTTGCCCATTTTTTAATTGGGCTGTCTGTCTCCCTGGTGTTGAGTTGCATTAGTTCTTTATATATTTTGGAGATCAAATCCTTGTCTGAAGTATCATTGACATATATGTTTTCCCATACAGTTGGCTCCCTTTGAATTTTGCTGGTGTATTCTTTAGCTGAACAGAAACTTTTCAGTTTGATATAGTCCCATTTGTTTATTTGTTCTTTGATTTCCTTTGCTCTTGGAGAAGTAAACATATTTCCACATAGTATATCTAAAACTTTACTGCCTATATTTTTCTCTACCTAAGACTGTTAGGGTGGCACTGCTTATGTTTCAGTCCTTTATCCATCTTGAGTTTATTCTGGTGTATGGTGTAAGTTGGTGGTCTAGTTTTATCTTTTTGCATGTTGCTGTCCAGTTCTCCCACACCACTTGTTGAAGATACTGTTTTTACTCCATTTTATATTCCTTCCCCCTTTGTTGAATATTAATTGACCAAAGAGTTCTGGGTTTATTTCTGGACATTCTATTCTGTTCCATTGATCTATATGTCTACCTTTATGCCAGTACCAGACTGTTTTGGTTATTGTAGGCTTTTAGTGTAGTTTGATATCTGGTATTGTAATTCCTCCTACCTTGTTCATCTTTCTCAAGATTGCTGAGGCTATTGGTGGGTGTTTTTGGCTCCATATAAATTTTTGAAGTATTTTTTCTATTTCTGTGAAATATGTCATTGGTATTTTAATTGGGATTGCATTGAATATGTAGATTGCTTTGGGTAATATGGACATTTTAATGATGTTAATTCTTCCCATCCATGACCATGGTATATACTTCCATATATTTGTAGCTCCCTTAATTTCTTTCTTCAGTGTTCTATAGTTTTCTGAATACAGATCTTTTACCTCCTTGGTTAAGTTGATTCCTAAGTACTTTATTTTTCTTGTTGCTATGGTCAATGGGATTTGTTTTCTAGCTTCTATCTCTGATGTTTCATTATTGGTACACAAAAATGCTTTTGATTTCTGGATATTGGCAATATCTAGCTATTTTGCTAAATTTGTTCATTAAACTGAGTAAGTTTTTGGTGGAGTCTATCAGGTTTTGTATGTACATTACCATATCATCTGCAAATAATGACAGTTTGACTTCGTCCTTTCCAAGTTGGATACCTTGGATTCCTTTTTCTTCTCCGATAGCCATGGCTAGAAATTCCAAAACTATGTTGAGCAGAAGTGGAGAAAGTGAACAGCTTTGTCTCATTCCTGGTCTTAGGGGTAAAGCTTTTAGATTATGCCCATTTAGTATGATGTTGGCTTCAGGCTTCTCATATATGGCCTTTATGATGTTGAGGTATGCTCTCTCTATTCTCATTTTGCTGTACGTTATCAAATGCTTTATCAGCATCTATTGATATGATCATATGGTTTTTGTCTTTCCTTTTGTTGATGTGATGTATTACATTTATTGATTTGAAAATGTTGTACCATCCTTGCATCCCTGGGATGAAACCCACTTGATCACGGTGTATGATCTTTTGAATGTATTGCTGAATCTGGCTGGTCAATATTTTGTTGAGAATCTTAGCATTCATGTTCATCAGAGATATTGGCCTATAGTTTTCTTTCTCAGTTGTGTCTTGACCTGGTTTTGGGATTAAAATAATATTGGCCTCATAGCAAGAGGTTGGGAGTCTTCCTTCTTGTTGGATTTTTTGGAATAGGTTGAGAAGGATAGGAGTTAGATCTTCTTTAAACGTTTGTTAGAATTCACCTGTGTAGCCATCTGATCCAGGGATCTTGTGCTTTGAGATATTGTTGATTAGTTCTTTAATTTCACTAGTTGTTATTAGTCTATTCTGGATTTCTGCCTCTTCTGAATTTAGTTTTGGTAGATGATACATTTCCAGAAATGTGTCCATTTCACCCAAGTTGTCATGTTTCTTGTCATAGAGTTGTTTGTAGTAATTTCTAGTAATTTCTTATAATCCCTTTTATTTTTGAAGTATCAGTAATGATTTCTGCTCTGTAATTTCTGATTCTGTTTATTTGGGTCCCCTCTCTCTCTTTTTCTTGATAAGTCTGGTTAAAGGCTTGTCAATTTTGTTTATTTTTTCAAAGAACCAGCTCCTGGACTTATTGATTCTTTGAATTGTAGTTTTAGTCTCTAAGTTCTTTAATTCTGCTCTGGTTTTGATGATTTCCTTTCTTCTACTTGCTCTTGGACTTTGTTTGTTGTTACTCCTCTAGTTCTTGCAGCTTTATGGTTAGGTTGTTTGTATAAACTTCTTCTTACCTTTTTAAGTAGGCCTGTATTGCTATGAATTTCCCTCTTAGGACTGCCTTTGCTGTGTCCTATAGGTTTTGGGCTATTGTTTGTTCATTGTCATTTGTTTCCAGAAATTTTGATTTTATCTTTGATATCATTGTTGACCCATTGCTTACTTAAAAGCATGTTATCCAGTCTCCATGAGTTAGTGTTTTGAGGTTTTTCCCTTGAGGTTGGTTTCTAGTTTCAATCCATTGTGATCTGAGAAGATGCTTGGTATGATTTCAATTTTCCTGTATTTGTGGAGGCTTGTCTTGTGACCTACCATGTGGTCTATCTTAGAGAATGTTCCATGTGCATTTGAAAAGAATGTGTATTTTGCTTCTTTGGGGTGAAACATTCTATATACATATCAGTTAGATCCATTTCCTCTAGAGTGTTGTTCAATGCCACAATATCCTTGGTGTTTGTTTTGTTTGTTTGTTTGTTTGTTTGGAAGATATGTCCATTGTTGATAATGGGGTATTAAAATTCCCTACTATTAGTGTGTTGCTGTCTATATCCTTCTTGAAGTCCTCCAAGATTTTCCTTATATATTTGGGAACTCCTATGTTGGGTGCATATATGTTCATCAGAGTTATATCTTCTTGCTGATTTGTTCCCTTAAGTATTATGAAGTGTCTTTCTTTGTCTCTTTTTATGGCCTTCATTGTAAAATCTATTTTGTATGAAATAGGTATTGCTACTGCAGCCTTTTATTCATGTCCATTTGCTTGATGTATATTTTTCCATCCTTTCACTTTCAATCTATGTTGGTCTTTTGTTCTGAGGTGTGTCTCTTGAATACATCATATATGTGAGTCATGTTTTCTTATCCATTCAGTTACCCAATGTCTTTTGATTGGTGTATTTAATCTGTTTACATTTAAGGTTATTATTGATTGATACTTATTTATTGCTATTTTTCCCCTTTGTACCTGTGTTCCTCTCTGTCTCTCCCTGTTTCTTCATTTTTAAAAAATAGACCCTTTAGCATTTCTTGCTATACTGGTTTGGTAGAGATGTATTCCTTTAGTCTTCTTTTATCTGGGAAACTTATTTCTCCTTCTATTTTGATTGAGAGGCTTGCTGGGTAGAGTATTCTTTGTTGCATGTCTTCGTTTACCATTACTTGAAACATTTTTTGCTATTCCCTTCTGGGTTGCATTGTTTCTGTTGAATAATCATTTGATAACCTTATCAGATCTCCCATATATATTATTTGCTGTTTACCTCTTGATGCTTTTAGGATCCTTCCTTTATCTTTGAATTTTGCCATTTTAATTATAATGTGCCTTGGAGTGGGTCTGTATAGATTCATCCTCATTGGTACCCTCTGTGCTTCCTGAACTTGAGTAATGTTTTTATTCATCATGTTAGGGAAATGTTCTATCATTACTTTTTGGAACAGGTTTTCCATTCCTTGTTTCCCTTCTTCTTCTGGTATCCCTATGATATGGATATTATTGCATTTCATGTTGTCCTGCAGCTCTTTTAAAACTTCTTTATTCTTATTCAGCCTTTTTTCCTCCTCTTGCACTGTCTTGGAATATTTTTCTTGGTTGTCCTCCAGCTTCCTGATCCAATACTCTGCTTCCTCTAGCCTACTGTTGATTCCTTCTAGTTTATTCTTCAATTCAGAAATTGTATTCTTCATTTCCTCCTGGCTTTCACTGATAGTTTCTATGTCCTTTTTAATGTTGGTGCAGTTTTCAGTAAGTTCCTTGTAGATTCCCTGGAGTTGTTTGTAGTTCCCTTGGAGTTGTTTCTAGTTTTCTTTGTGCTGGCTGAGCTCATTGAGCTTCTCTATCATCATTATTTCGAATTCTACATCTGATAGTTTGCTTGCCTCTGTTTCATTTATTGAACTTTCTGGGGATTCCTTCTTTCCTTTTGTGATGGACGGTTTCTTTTTCTCCCCATTTTTAGGTTTTGTTGTAATCCAATCAGACTGTGGTCAGCTGTCAGGCTAAGGAACTGCTAGGCTGGAAGTATTTACTTAGTTTTAATCCTAACAATCTGTCATCCACCACCAGGCTCAGATGCTGCTTGTGGTGACAGAGCAATTCAGGTGTAAATCAATGAATCAGCTACCAAACTCAGACCCTGCTGAGCTAGATAGAGAGGTTCAATTGTAATCCAATGGATCAGCCACCAGCTCAGGTGCAGCCTGATGGGATGGATTAAGATGTAAATCAATGAATCTGTGATCAGTCACCAGGCTCAGGCACCACGGGGTTAGGCAGAAAAATCTAATTGTAGCCCAATAAATCTGTGATTAGCCACCAGGCTCAGGTGTCGCTGGTTTCCACTGAAAGCTTTTATTGTAATCCAATGAATCTGTGATCAGCTGCCAGGCTAAGGGGCCAATGGGCTAGACTGATTCAATTGTAATCCAATGAGTTTGTGATCAGCCACCAGACCCAGGGGCCAGTGTATGGGACAAACCAACACAGTTGTGAACCAATGAATCCCTATTTGCCACTGCATGGGCCTGACTGGCCCAGCTGTAAGCCAGAAAGTTTGTAATCAGCCACCAGGCCCAGGCTCTGCTGAGCGAAGACTGACTCAATTGCAAAACAATGAATCTAGGATCAGCCACCAGGCTCACTTTCCACTGTGCAGGGCTGACTGTCTGACCCAGCTATAAGTCAGAGAGTTTGTAATCAGCTGCCCGGCCCAGGAGCTGCTGGGCAAGAGATAGCTCCTTAGGTGCCAACTATTGCATCTATGCTCAGACACAGCAGGGATGGAGAGATTAATTTAGATGTAAGTCAAAGAATTGTGATGAGGAGCCAGGTTCTGGCTCTGCTAGTCCAGCAGATTGCTTCCAGTGGGTGGGGCTATGAGGATCCTCACACAGAAGCCCCTTGGTGCAGCACACTCCACCGGAGATGTGGGTAATGAGTCAGCACTGGGACCCCCACAACTGCTTCCCCACTTCTCTCCTCCAAGCTACCACCACAAACTCTCCCCACATATCTCCAATCCTCTCTGCCCTCCTTCTGCTGGAGCCCAGAGTAAGTGGATGCCAATGTATTTTCATTGTGGTCACACTAGTAGTTCTCTGTCTCCAGCACTCTCTCAGACCAGCAAACTCCATGGCTTTCCACCCTTCTCAGCTGGCTGCTGCTCTGCTCTCTGCAGTGTTGATATAGCCAGGACACACAACTGGGTGACCAGATCCCACCCTTCTCAGGTTGAGTCCCTGGCTCTGACCCTTGAGCCGCTGCCTTAGGTAGGGCCCCAGCCAGCCCTCTCACATTTCCATGATTCCTACCAGTCACATTGTGATGAAGCATCCTCTTATGTTCTGTCTGTGGTTATAGGGCTTCTTTCCAGCTGGTGTTCTGTTGGTAATTCCAGCTGACTTTTTCTCCAAAAAAGTAATTCCTGATGTGACTGTGGCATAGATCTCGATCAGCTACTTGACATATCCTATGAGCATCTAATGCAGCTCTTTGTTTAAATTTTTAAATGCGCTAGATGCTTGTTACAAAAATCAGCAGGTTCTGACACATTTTGCTTCATCATTTCTCACTCCTCAGAGGCCTTCCAATATTCTAGTACATTATTTTGTTATTTTCTTTTTTTTATTTGATTTATTAGGGTTAATAAAATGATATAGGTTTCAGATATACAATTCTATAATACATCATTTTCTATTTTATATAAGAATGAATTATCTGAATTGAGTGTACACATGATAAGCATGACAGATAGGCAATATGAAGTAAGGAACTGTATGAAAACTATGAAACCTAACAATAATACATGAAAGTAATACAGCAACTATAGCACACAGTGGTGCTCCTCCCACATTTCTTGAAATCCTTTCTTACAAGTTTTTGTGTGTGTCCTTTGCTTTGATGTGAATTAGTTTCTAACAACCAGTATCTAATGCTCTTTTTCAGAGATCTACCTTTGGGCTACTAGAGTTCACATTGCCTATAGTCCCAGGAATGGAAGCACTCAATAATAAATTGTTCTTCCTCTCTCTACCCCAATCAATTTGGGGTTTAACCCATAGCTGTTGGTTAAAAGAGTATGAAAGCACTTCTCTTTGAGTTGATTTGAAGGAACTGTGAGCTGTAGTGTACATTCTGGACTCTCCCTACATGAACAGGCTTTGCCTAAGGCATATATTTGCATGGCTTCTCCCCTTCCCTCTGTGGATTTTCCTTAGCACTACTTCTCTAATAAATTACCTGAGAATCCTCCCTTTCAGGTGCTACTTCTGGAGAACCTAACAAAAGACATGAAAATAAATGGTTGCAGAATCCAATGTGAAAAAAGACATATTCCAATGATAGGAAGAACTTTACCCATGGGTACTTTATACTATGGTAGAATATAATAAAACATTGTTTCTGTAAATCTCAGAGATAAGAAAACAAAACACCACATTGAGATAAGTGAGATTACTGAAATAACAATTTAACCCAAGGATCAAAACAATACTTTAAAGAACTTATAAACATTAATATTTGTAAAACAGACCAGTGTAAATTAAAATCTAATTAGTGAAAAGAAAGTACTTGTGTTAAACACAGGTAATCCAGAATAAAGATAAATGATAAAGCCATTAAAAAGCATGGTGTGTGTACATCGTATGTGCATTAGGCAAGACAATCTAATCAGGAAACCTAAATTACTTATATATATATATATATGAAATTTCACATATTTATATATGTGAAAATTTCTCTAAAACCAACTGAATTTTCAGAAGATGGTACATCATGTTCCACAAAAAAAAAAAAAAAAAAAAAAAGATAAAGAAAATAACATGGGAGACTCAAATCAATGCATACTCTGGTTGAGTCAATGACTTTCAATGTTAGTAAAAGAAATCCATGCATTTGAGTATTTAATATTTCATGTATAAAAGGAAAAATTTGGTTGATATCAGAATTCCTCATAGAAACATTCAATGCCAGAAGAGGATAGAACAATATCTACCAAATTCTGTGTGAAATTAAAGGAGACGCGAATATATGATACCTAGCCAAAATGTCCTGCAAAATAAAGGCTACAGGCCTTGGCTACTGTAAACAACATTGCTGTGAACACAGGTATGCAAAAATACTTTTGAATTGGTGTTTCAGGATTTTTAGGATATACTTACAGAAATGGGATTGCTGGGTCAAATGGCAGTTCTATTTTTCTTTTTTTTTTTTGAGGAAATTCCATACTATTTTCCACCACAGCTACACAAGTCTGCTTTAAACCAACAGTTCACGAGGGTTCCCCTTTCTCCAAAGCCTTGCCAGTACTTGTTTTGTGTTATTTTATTGATGGTAGCCATTCTCTCAGGCTTGACATGATACTTCATTATAGTTTTATTTTTTATTATTTTAAAAAATATTTTAAAGGTTTTATTTATTATTTTTAGATAGAAGTTCAGGGAAGGAGGAAGGGAGAGAAACATCCACGTATGGTTGCCTTTCACCTGCCTCCAGCTATGGATCTGGCTGGACGCCTGGCTTGCACCCTGGTTATGTGCCCTGACTGGGGAATCGAACCAGTGACCTTTGGTTTCACAGGACAGCACCCATCCACTGAGCCACCAGCCAGGGCTTCCCATTTTTAAATGGGATTGTCTTCCTGGTTTTGAGTTGTATAAGTTCTTACATATTTTTTGGAAATTAAACCCTTTTCAGATGTATCATTGGCAAATGTGTTTTCCCATACAATGGGTCCTTTTTTCCACTTCATTGATAGTTTCTTTTGCTATATAGAAGATTTTCAGTTTGATGTAGTCCCATTTGTTTATTTTTTCCTTTATTTTCCTTGCCCTAGCAGATATATCCACAAAAAATATTACTACAATAGATGTGTGAGATTTTATTGCCTATATTTTCTTCTAGGATTGTAATGGTTTTGTGACTTACATATAAGTCTTTTATCCATTTTTAGTGTATTCTTTTGTATGGTGTAAGTTGGTGGTCTAGTTTCCTTTTTTTTTTTTTTTTTTTTTTTCATGAATCAGACCAGTTTTCCCAACATTTATTGAAGAGACTGTTTTTACTCCATTGTGTGCTCTTGCATTCTTTGTCATATATTAATTTGCCTGGGCTCTTTGTTCTGTTCCATTGATCTCTGTGCCTGTTCTTATGACAGTACCAGGATGTTTTTATTACAATGGCTTTGTGGTATAGTGTGGTATCTGGTATTATAATCTGTCCAACTTTCTTTTTCATTCTCAAGATTGCTAAGAATATTCAGGGACATTTTTGGTTCCATATGAATTTTTGAATATTTAGTTTAGATCTGTTAAATATGTCATTGGTGTTTTAATAGGAAATGAGTTGAAGCTATAGATTGTTTTGGTAGTATGGACATATGCATATATGCATAATTCATGGATATGGACAACAATGTACTGAAGGCCATGGGGGCTGGGTGGAGGGAAGTAAAATTGGAAAATCGGAGGCATCTGTCATAGTGTCAATAAATAAAGGAATAAAGGCTACATAATGACTTAAGCAAGAAAGAACTCAGAATACAACTATTAGTTTTTCTTGAAAAATCTACCTAAGAATAAAATCTGGTTAAATAAAATAAATAAGATAAATTATCTCAGAAATGTAGATGTTATAGTAAAAGACTATTGATGATAATTAAATGAAGCAAAACATAGAACTAAATTACTATGGGAATTAGAGTTCTAGAGTCCAATTTTTAACTTTGTTGAATAATATAGTATTAATAATCAAGGCACCAAGCCTGCCTGGGAGCACAGTATAGGAAGAATTCCTTTCATAATGACTGATGTTGAAAACTTTAAATTCACAACAGTAATATTATATACAGTGCCCCTCAAGCTTATGTAGTCATTGGGGAAACTTTTTGCAGATATTAACTTCCTCTTTAATTCATTGAATGCCCTAAGTGAGCTTGTAGTCTAATATAGGGAATGAACAAGAATTCTAAAAAAAACATAATCCACGTTAACTTGGTCCTTGTTTCTAACTGATGTAGAATTTTAATAAAGGTTGGTGGATTTTTAGGGCCACCACCTCCTCCTCCAGTTTTTTTGAAAAATAATTTTATTTCCATAGTTATTTTGCAGCCAAAACTGCAATAGGCTATTCTGTATATATTATTTATTTTAATATTAAAAATAATTCTACAGTTTACAGACAAATAGAGTCTCAGAGAAGTTAAGTGAGGAAGAGTCAAGAAACAGTACTTAAATCTACTTCTTCCTATTATGACTGTCTTCTTTGAAGATCCTGGTATTAGGCTCTGAAATACAAAGAACCTATGGCAAGTACTTTTACATGTCTGTCTTCTATCCATTCTCTAGTGCCCCCAACAATTTAACCTCTAAATCCAGAGTTTCTAGTACATGTTAAGTTACCCTGTGTATTGCCAAACTATATAAGATGCCCATGTATGCTGAAGTACATAAGAAAATAAGTCAGAATGAGAAGGCCGAAGAAATTCCAGAGTTACATCGAGTCAGTTATGTGCTTTTCATCTCTCTGACTTCAACTTCACATTCTATAGTTGAAAGTGACACAAACAGGGATAAATTTAGGAAGTCAGCCCCTATGCATGTATAAGTGTGTGTGTGTGTGTATGTGTGTGTGTGTGTGTGTGTGATGCATGTGTTTTGCAAGCAGAGAATGACAACATAAATGTGCCCAAATCTCATCTAAAATGGTTCAAATAGTATTCTTGGGAGAGTATTAAACCCTACGGCAGGTTTAAAGAGTATAAGAGAGCAGCACTAGTTTGATATAAGATTCTGATTAATTCATTTGTGAAGGACATAGAATATATATTTATAATTGCTAAACTGCTCATGTTAGTCTTTGAGAAATGGCCAGCAATGAGAGCTAGGTGCCTCAAGACTAGATATGGGTAAATGATTTGATTTTGCAGAAAAATGTTGGATTCAGGAACAAAAATCCAGAGAGATAAATTGTTGATTTCCAGCAAAATTCAAGAATGGGTTATTAAACAGATGGCTCTAATGAAAGCAGCCAATATAGGTTTGCTACAAATTCATGTTCATTTCTTTTTTTATAGTATTACTTACCTGACAAATTTAATGAATTCTATAATTAGAGTTCAGATAGATTACAAAAGGAGATATGATAACCTGGCAACTACACAGAATGATGCTAACTGGATTCAGTTAAGTAGATACTCCTGAAGTTGGATGACCATTGCCAGAGAATGCACCCCAATAAATAAATCAGTGGCAACCTGGACAAATAAATTTCTGTCATAGGTCTTATACACCCTGTCAATAACTTGGAGTGGTCCCAGAAAGTTCACTGATTTACCACATTTACAAATCAACCAATGTAGAAACAGTTAATATGACAGAATCATAATTAAAAGATATCTTAAAAGACTAGAATGATGAATCAAATGATATAATTTAATAAATAGTTTTGCACTTGTGAAGAAATAAACCTTCCCCAATGGAGAGGATAGTTTAATAGGTTCTATGTTCTATGATCTGGTCAAACTAACCCAGAATAAGTATTTAGATGTGAACCACACATTTTCAGAGGAATACTGACAACCAGGAAAGGACAGGGCTAAAGAGTTATAAAACCATGGCAAACAAAGTGTATCTAAAAACCTGACAACATCTTGGTGGCAAAAGCAAACAAAGAAATGAAGGCAGAAGTTGAGTAAAAATGGCAGTTACTTATTTGAAGAGTTATCTTGTAGAAGAATATATAAATTTATTCTGTGTAGTCCCCGGAGTAGAATTAGGAGCAATAAAAAGCTAAAAGGAGGTAAGTTTTAATTCAATGTAAGGAGGTCCATGGACAGAACATAATGTGTTGGTTTATATAATATTGAACTCCTTTACTTAAAAAATATTTAAGCAGACAAAATGCCTACCTGCTAAGGATATAATAGTGTGGATTCTATACTCAGTGGAAGCAGGAAGATTGGACCAGATGACCTCTAATTTCCCCTCCAACACCAAGATTCTATAACCCTGATTCAATTTTTAGAAAATATTTACCACAAAATTTCTTTAAAAAATAGATCCTCTTAGGGTTTAATTGTTTGCTTATTATGAGATACCTAGTATTAATATTAGCTTTCAATTGAAGAGTTTGCAGATGTTTACATCAAGCACCTCTGGAATAATGATGATAATTGGTAATTAATCAGTGAAATAAAGAATGAACTATAGATATTTGATTTAGAGATTTCAGAAATATATGAATAATACTCATGTAAAAACATTCACTTTTGGTTATTACAGAAAGGAAATATGGGCAGGGATGGCTGGGATTATTAATTAATTTCTCTTCATTCAGAGAGTTAGCAAGCATATTTAGAGGAATTGTCCCACAAAAGGTCCTTTGTATGCACTGGATACTATTCAGATGGCATCTATTTCCTTAAGGAACACAGAGTCTAGTGAGAGTAGTAGACATAGACATTAGGAGGGTATTTTGCTTGAAGACTCAATACACTGCCTTAGCTTACAGCTTTAGGCCTGAGTAGTGACAGTGCCTGGAACATATTGATGACCTCCAGACAGAAGTATTATTGCCTCAGTGCCTCTAAGTACCAGTACTAAAATCACTCCTTACCTCCTAAATACTTCAGCATGATGTTTTTAGCTTCTGAGATACTGACAACTCATTATGACCTAGGTGACATCCAGACATGATAGAGATAGACACCAGATGGAAAATTTGATGGGAAAAGTATGCATTACACACTGTGGAAGAAGGTATAAGTATTGAGTTGCTGACTGAAGAATAAGGACATAGACCAATGTTTTAACTCATATCCCAGTACATGGTTGGTACTCAACATATATGTGGTAGATGAAGGAGTGGGTGACTGAATAGGCAGAAAAAATAGAAAAGTGCAAACCACTGTTTCTAAAATGCTATCTACATGTAATGGTATCTCATTAGTCAAAACCACAATAAGGTTTTAAGTCATCAAAAATCATATAAGAAGGAGGAAAAGGAGAGGAAGGGTTTGGTCAAGGAACTAGCATGAATGACTCATGGACTACAGAATGGGGATTGGCTGTGGGAGAGGAAATGGGGAGGGCAGGGCAAGGGAGAGCAATGGGGGGAAATGGGACCATTGTAATAGAGCAATGATAAATTAATTAAAGTGATATAAATTTAAAAATCTAATTTCAATATAAATTCATACTGAGATCCTATCAAATTTAACCAAGCAATGTTTTCCTGATTGTTCTCATTTTCATTTGCTGTTGCTGGTTTCAAGGTAGGTCAATGTTTTGAACACTACATCCAGGCTAGTTCTGTGTTAGATGGTTATTAGGGAACCTTCACACTTGTAATGGAAGTAAAACAGAGACCTATCCTTTGGAAAAGTGAAGTTGAAACAGACAATTGAAAAAAGCCTAATTTTATTAGCATATCTGATATGGTATTACTGTCACTGTACAAATAAAATGATAGACCAAAATCTCAAATGCAAGTGATGGCACACAAATTAACTTGTGAAAACTTTTTTACATGTGTCATAATTGTTTCTATAGTTTCATGAGCAAAAATCATGGTGGGTTACTTTTTCAATTGAGTAAATTACAGTTTCTTCTTTGAATATGAATATAAAAATTGATTAATTTTATATGACTTTGAAAATGGCATAAGTTATATAATTTTGCCCCATCTGCCTTCAGCAGGGTCTTTATCAGGTGTAAGGGGCAAAGTTTCATCTTCAGAAGCTCATGTAAAATATGCCAGAGCAATGGCTAAAGGACACCTGGCTCATAAGCTTTTCTTCAGCTTTGCTAATGGTGATTCCAATGTGACTGTTTCAGACACACTAGGCATTCTGTGTTTATGCCCTTTCCAAATGTGTGTTTTTTGCCCTACCCATTTTGGAGCATCAGTAAACATTGTTAGGACCTAGGGAGATTTGTTGTATAGTACATAGAGTGACCTTTGCACTATAGCCACAGAACCAATTTCAACAAACTATAACCCACAAAATTAGTAAATTTAAATATATCTCTATAATTCACTGCATTCTACATGTTAATGTATAACCTAGTCACTGAGAAATTAATCTATGAAGTTTTCAATTCTTTATGGAGCACTCTGTATTTTTTAAAGCACCACAGATTATTTTGCTGGGTGTACAAGGGTTTACAGGGAACCTATAAGCAAGACTGTCCATACATCTAAAGTGAATTCAGTCTTTACAGAAAATTCACTTTATCTGCTCTAATCTGCCAGTATATTCCCACAATTATATTCACTTGGTAAGAGCCTTCTGGAGATTTGTGTTTTGCAAGTAGATTAAGCTGCTTTTTTATTCAAGAGATGTAACACATAAACTAGTTTATGTGCCTTTTACCTGATTAAACTATCAATAGTCATTTTAGCCTTAGGGCCACAGGGCCCTGAGGGGATAGCATGAAGCTTAAATGAGTTTGATTTTCCTTAACTATTATTTATGGAGCAACTATTCTATGTCAAATACTATACTGGGCTTGTGAAGGGAAATACCTAAGATTAATAAACATGGCTTTTGCTCAGAAAGGAGTTCACAATCTAAAGGAGACCTACTTGCCTTAAAAACTGTTTTGATGGGTAGAAAGGGAAAGGAATAGTTTGGAGCTAGACACACAACTAACAAGTTCACTGCCAACTCCCCTAAATGAAGGATGAAAGATTCTCTTCAAAATTAAATGGCCCCTATTAGATCCCCTCAAAAAATGAGGTATCTGTTCCTAAGTTGAAGACACATTATTTTAAAGACTTCAGCATGCTTTCCCTGTACTAGCTAACAAAGGCAGATAAATTTTATTCCTTGCTCAATTTCCTTGAAAACTATTCAACTGAAGAAGAAAGAGACATCCTGACATTGATAGGATTTTAAGGATCCTGATCTGGAAGAAGACTTGACATGATCATTTATAGTGTTGTACTGACTTCCCTAATTAACCTTATTTCATGTAACTGGATATGGCAATTTGTTTATTCCATAACTATACTAGATCTAACTGGTTTCTTCTTGTTGTTGTGCTACTAAGATATTTTGAACAATTAAAGGCTCAAAAATAAATCATTACGGAATTTTAAAAAGTATCTTTGAGAAACGAAAGACATCACCAAGATCACAGAGTAGGAGACCCCTGAAAAATCAACAAGCAGACAGCTATTTACAAAAAAAAAAAAAAAAAAAAAAAAAAAAAAAAAAAAAAAAAAAAAAAAAAAAAAAAAAAAAAAAAAAAAAAAAAAAAAAAAAAAAAAAAAAAAAAAAAAAAAAAAAAAAAAAAAAAAAAAAAAAAAAAAAAAAAAAAAAAAAAAAAAAAAAAAAAAAAAAAAAAAATCCCCAGGAGAGTTCTAGAGTCCCCTTAAGGCAACATGCATAGATCTTGAAAGTATCATGCTTAGTAAAATAAGTCAGATGGAAAAGGATAAAAACTATATGGTTTCCTTAATATGTGGAATATAAAACAACAAAGTAACAAATGAACTAACAAAATAAAATAAACATAGATACAGACAACAGGGTACTGGTTGCCACAGGGGAATAAGAGTAGGGGAGGAAAAACTAGATAAAGGGGTTCAAATATATGGTAATGGAAGGAAACTAGATTTTTGTTGTTGGGCACACAATAGAATATATAGATATTGAGTTGTGATGTTGTATACCTGAAATTTATGTTATTAACCAATGTTACCTCAATAAACTTAAGATGAAAAGAAACTTCCATAACATAGTGGAACAAAAACTTGAGAATAACTGCCCAAAACCAATAGGAAGAAGAGTTTCATGTTGCCTGCATCATTCCAAAGTTCACATTGCTCAGTGTCAGTAGGAAACTTACCAGTTGGAAAGAGTTTTCCTCACTGGAAAAGAGAAAGCAGCATGAGCATCCATTTTTCTCAGCCTTCTGGGGCAACACATGAAGGGCTTGCTTTGGTTTCACTCCATTCAGAGACCAGCAAAGCTGAGATGTACAGAAAAAAAAAAAAAAGAAGAAAGAAAGAAAAACAGGAGTTACCAATAACAGCTATGTAGTGGGGTCAACCACAGCATTAAGTGACTTGCTCTGCAGAGGACCCCCAAGATTGCCACAATTAAAGACACCAATGACTAGCAAATTCATGCAGGCACCCCTCAGATTTCACCAGTTTTTGCTCCACGGGTATTTGCATTTGCTGATACCAGCCACCTGAGTCCCTCCCTGCTCTTTACCTCCATTCCACCTGCACCCCCAGTACTCACAGCAGCAGCCAGCCCAGGTATCTGTGGCTGTGTGAGTGCAAAGCACCAGCCTAGAAGCACAAAGCTAACACCCCAATACAATGCATACAATTGGGAGTAGCCCCAACCCCTGTTCATTTGCCTGTTGCTGGTAGCTTGACATCAGTCCACAGTCTCCATTGCTGCATGTACACCCATGGTAAAATCTCACAGCCTTGGAAGGACATGTGACTAGCCAAAGCCTCTAAGCTGCTTGTGGGACAGGATTTGGCCCTATATCCTGTCACAGTTATACACCACTGGGCTCTCCTACAACTATCCCCCAGATATACATCTCCCTCCTTTCAATCTAACCCAAATTCCAGCTTCCATGGCTGTGTGAACACAATTAAGGATACTGTGTAGTCGTAGGGGTGCACCCTGACAGTGAGGACCTTCACAGCTGCTTGTGAGCCCAGACCTAGTTTCATCTCCTATCATTGGCCTGTATTATTACCGAACAAACCAGGGCTCGTTCATGTGACACCTTGGTGTATGACCCAACAATTAATGTTGAGAGAAATGTTGAGGTCTTTATTTATAATATTCCAACCTTCTGGGAGCTAGAAACACTCCTGCTCTCAGCCCTGTTCTCACATGTAACCCAGCACTTTCCCTTGCTCCCCAAAGGGTACAAGCCAAAACCAAGCCCAATAGCTCCCAATCCCTTATCTGTCAGCTCTCGCCTTCAGGATCTGGGGTATATTGTCTTTCGCCTCCATATGATAGTCCAGAAAAGTATGTGCCATGTTACACTGGAGCAGGGGGAAGTCCAGGAAAGGCACAACTTCTAAGAAAACATCCTTTCCAGATGTCCAGAGTTCCAAGAGTCCAGATTAAGATCAGGTCTCTGCAAGGCAGAGTCCGTGGTGGTTTCAGTCATCTAGAGCAGGCACAATCAAATCAGCAGCATGCCTGCTTTCTTACTTGCCAAGATCTCAAGGCCAAATCCTGACTGAAAATTACATGGCTACTTCTTACATGGCTGCTACAACATGCTTCTCCAACATGCTCCTTTTCTCAAGGTTGCCACCCTTCCTGTTAAATCCTGAAAGTCAGTACACTTTTTGCCCTGGGGCAGCAGTATAGCTGTTCCCTAGCTAACAACCTGCCATAGATATACAGTGCCTTAAAAGTTGTATTATCTCCTTCCCCATCCCCCAAACCATGGAATGTGAGGAATATCTATATCTATATATAAGAGAATATCTATCTATTGTCTATCTATATCTACCTATCTATCTAGATATATCTATATATCCATATCTATATAGATGGAGATAAATAGATACATGATTTAGCAGAGCTAGCTATTCTACATGGGAATTCGTGACTTAGTTGAATTAATGAATACAAAACTTGGTCCTGGATTTGTGGTGACCTACTCAAAATGAAGGGACATCCTTAGTTAAGGCTAGCTTTCCCATGACTACAGGACACATTCACACTACACTTGGCTGAGTTACCAGGACAGAGGCAATGTATAAGGCCTTGATTATGAAATATATGTACCCTATGGATGACTGATGACTACAGCTCATACATGGATACTCTGAATTGTTAAGATTTATTATATCTTCTGAAATGGTTCCATATAAGGAAAACCTTTTTAATACTCCTTGATCTAACATTTAGTGTAGACATTCCATAAAATAAAACATTGGTTAAATGTTACTTACTCCTTTTCAGGATCTTTACTAAAACTTTTTTAGAGCTTCACTAATATGTCAGTGCTTTGTTCAGGCTGTTTCAGTGAAGCAATTCAGTAAGGGTCCACTTTTGAATTTCTAACTGGGCCTGAAAATGAAAGTACAGAGTGACTCTGTGTGTGTGTGTGTGAATATATATATATGTATGTATATGTGTGTGTGTGTGTGTGTGTGTATACATATAGAACTGAAATAGTTCTTCAATTTCTGGTTGTCTTTCATGACATTTATATCAGAGGTTTGTTTTTAATAAATTTGGGTGTCTTTAGCTTCAGTTTGCCACAGATCTTCATAATGAGTGATTCAGTGTCAGTATCATAATCTATATAAATGGTAGGTACTGCATGAGTTAAACTTGGATAGTTTTACTTTTGAATTAAGTTCTGGCCAATGGAAGTATTCAAGTTTGAGACCTGCCTATGGAAGGCTTCTTGGTTTAAGTGGCAAGGTTGGAGAAAAGGGTGAAGATATTCAAGATCTGGGAATATTAGTCAATGTGCATGAACATGGCATACACATGAGGTAGAACAATGTCCCAAGTGTCTTCCATTAGTCCAAAGGCCTATAGTTTTGATTATGAAATTGTTTATATCAATATCATAATAGCAGTACCTCTGTAGTTCATTTTAAAGAACCCTCAGAAAGAGAATTGCTGGTAACTGGAACAATCAATATATAGATGCATAAACACTAATAAGCAATAAACCATTAACAGACTTTTACTCTGGCTACATTGTAGTAACAAGAACCACACTTAAGTTTTTAAACAATTAGGAAACTGAGCAAAATACCTAAAACAGCTTATTTTACACATTGGACAATGAACAGAATAGATCTGGGATTCCTGAGGGAAGGGAAACAAACAAAGTGAGCTCAACAAGAACTCCAGCTTTCAGTCTGGAGGCAATTTCCAGGTGAGAGTGTTACTTGTTGGGGACCTCCAACCTGCAGAGATCCCCTGGTGCTGCTGATAAAATGAATACTTCCCAGGCAGCTTGTGCTAGGGGGTAGAATTCCGGCTGGTGGCTCAAGGCCAAAAGCCCAGTTTGCTGTTCTCAAAGATCTTTTATTGAAAGCGGTAAACTTGAAGGCATATAGCTTGTCAATCAATGCTAAACAATGCTAATTATAGGAAAATGGATATTGTTCAGGAACAACAAGTGAAGGAGCACTGAGATTTCACTCAGGTCAGGATGTACTTTCAAATTTATAAAAACCTCTGCTGTTGATACAACAAAGGATTAAGCAAGGTGAGAGAACAGGCCAGACTTCAAAGGGGCTAATGTATATTCTCATGGTTCCATTACCACTGGGGCCCCCTGGCTATAGCATGGCGGCATGTATGCACCTAGCTTCCCCAGTTTTCTGGTCAGGTCTCATAGGCTTCACCTGGACTGCATGGGGCTCCAAGTCTCGACACTTTTCCAGGGGGACCCCGACAGTTACAGAATGGGAGAAAGCCAAAATCCTCCACTCTGCAGTTTGGGGAAGGAGATAGGGTGAGGCCACATAGACTAGCCTTTGTTATTTTTGCACCAAGGAAATAGGAGGGGCTTTACCCAGATGGTAATGAGGAAAAGGATTACAGTGCTATGCAAAGTTCTATCAGTGGTCAAAACTGTTTATTATATAAATTACATCAAAGGGGATTTAAAAGAGGGGGCAGCCATCAATCTCAGGCTTTCCCTGGATAACATGCAGAGGGGCTTCCCTGAATGAACATGCAGATGGGCTCCCCCAGATGGACATGCAGACAGGGACTCATTCACTCCTCTGGATGGACCCACAGACAGACACTTGGCCTGAGAAGTCACCTGGTTTGAGAAGGGGAGGAGCAAAGGGGGAAAGGAAGACATGCAGTTTGCATGGAGATAGGGAATTGCCTGTGGTTTAAGAGTTGAGGAGTGTGCTCAAGATCCTCCCCTAATTGGGTACAGCAGCTGCCAGGAACTTTGAATTTATAACTGGAATGCTAAATTGTGAACTGTTGTGTTTCTGAAAGATGGTATCTTTTGCTTGTCTGTTTGAAAACTAGCCTAATCAGGAAGGACTATATATTGTGGGTATTTTTATAGGGAGTGGGATTTAACAGCCCAGTTGCACCTTTTTAATATAAATCAGTATACCCCTCAAATAAACAAAATACCTTTCCTTTTCACCAAACTCTGTTATTAAGAATCATTACTGGTGGCGGGCCAATCGAGCCCAAAGGGTCCTGTTACAAGAGTATAGAGAATCCAAATCAAGCTCAGGTGCCTTGCTGATTTGAAGAAGTGGAGAGGCAAGTCTAGAGATACTGAGGAAGCTGGAATTTGTAGGGTAAAATTCCGGTAAGTGAGAGATAAGCAGAAAAAAGCTCCAGACAACTATATAGCCATCCCTTGAGAGTACACAATGCAAAACCTTAATCAGGCTGCATTAAAAAATGACCAGAGTTGCAAGCTAAGTGATTCCTAGAGTTCAAATAGTGAGGAAAATTTTAAGTTTCAATCAGCCAGAGCAGCAAGTCCTTGGTGATCCCAGGGTCATTCAGTGGAAAGTCCAGGAGAATTGCCCCTTAGCAATAGAGTTGAACTTTCCTGGGAATAAATGTTAAACTCCCTTAGAAAACTCCCTTAGAAAAATACTAAAAAATGAGAAATCAAATTTACCTGCAGATGATTTTTTACCAAAACAAAATCCCACCTTTTCCATGGAACATGACAAAATTCAGACAATGACCAATGAACAATGTAACATTCACAATGTTCAATATCCCGATAAAAAACTACTAGATATGTCAAGAGGATTCATATAGCTAAGATGATAAATTTCCATAAACTGATCTATATATTTAATGTATTTTACATAAAATTTCTAACAGCAATTTTGGCCATAGGGACAAGCTGACTTGGCCATTTATTTGGGTGAGAAAAAAAAAAAAAAAAAGCAGGAATAGCAAAAAACTTTTTGAAAAAGAAGAATAAAATTGAAGAACTTACTCTACATGATTTTAAGATATAAAAACTGCACTATAATAATCAAGATTTTGGAATAAACACACTGATGAAGGGAATAGAACAGAATCCAGAAACAGACACACAAATATTGTCAACTTATATTTTTGAAAAATGTACAAAAGACATAAAATGAAGAAGAAATAGCCTTTTAACAGTGTTGAAAGTGTGACATCTATGTGCCAAAAACAAAACAAAATAAAACAAAAAAACAACATGAGTATCTACATATGTTTGAAAAGATAATAGCATGTTTGTATTTGAGCCATTTTTTCTTCAATTTATAACAAACAGCCTATGCAAAAATAGATTCATTGATACTTTTCATCATTCTAAATTCCCTAAGATTTGGAATCACTAAATTTAAAGTATATCAAATTCATTCTCTTTCTTCAATCTATAGGCACTTCTGGTGATATGTATACTTCCTTCTGGAAAATTCATGCTGCTGTACAACAAAGAGGCCAAAACTAGTAGAGATTATGTGGCTGGCTCAGAGAAGACACATTCTCACTTCTAAACAAATAAATAGCAAAAAGATAATGTAATTATTTTAATTTAATATAAATACAGTGAAAAAAGAAATAGCATAGTAAACTATAAGTTAAATAATTGATACAGGAAGTCTTAAAAAAGTAAAATATTTTAGTCAAGTTAAATAGTTGACATAACAAACATGAAACTCCTAAGAATTTCATTCAGGATATTCCAAGATCTTGAATCCATATCCTTTTATTTTCAGAACCATATCTCAGCATTTTACATACACTACACTGCATCCAACCTAGGCTACTATTCATTCACAAAACTTACTTTACATCTTTCCACTCATGTGTTTTTACTAATGTAATTTCCTTTGCCTGATATGTCTTTTCCTCATCTCTGCATATTCAGAATCAAATTAGTCTACAAGGTCTAGTTTAAATGCTTCCTGCTCCATGGAATCTTTCAGAGAATCCACATAGAAATACCCTCATGTTTCTCTGAATTTTTCCTCACGTCCCTTTTTGTGCATGTCCTCCAATGGCACTTAAAATATTTTACATCACAGATGCAAATGAACATGTTTTGCATTTTCAGTCAGAAGTTTTTAAGACGAACATCATTTTTGTTCTCTACTTGAACCACAAGTATGAGGAGTTTAATTATACACCTAATTTATAAAGGCAAGCTATTATAATCAGTTCAGGGTTCATATCAAAGCTGCTTTGATATATCCTACAGTGCCTTCCCTATGGTCTTGACTAAAACATACATTTGAAAAGCTTCTTTTTGAATGAATGAATAAAATGACTATGTGAACTATATGCCTTGAAAACCCCAACCATATAACCTTTTTTACTTCTCGCTCATTTTCAAACTTTTCGGGAACTTTTTCTTTCAGATAGAGTAGACTATCTTATGATAGATATAGCTCCTGCAAAAATGAGTAGGAAAGAAAAATTTTAAAAATTAATCTATTTGAATGGATTGGAGAATTCTTGTAACAATAAAGACATGATTAGAAGTTTAAGATTCTGTGGGGGAAAAAAGGAATAAAGAGTTGAACCCAAAATTCAGTTCCATTTTCCTATTAAGGTATTGGCCAAATTTTATTATTATTATTATTTCTATCTGCCAAATTTTAAACAGCAACAGAGAAGCTAGTAACTCAAACAGAAAGCAGTGGCTGGCAGGCTGCAGTGATAAACTGAGCTTTCAGAATCCCAATGGAATAAGAGAGGTAAAAAATGGCATTCTCACTCCATCAAGAAAGGACACCCATAGAAAGCACACCAGTCATACAGATAGGACACCTGAAACAGTACTCTCTAGTAATAAGAAGAAATCAGAACTAGGAATGAAACACATTTTTAAAATAATTTCCATTCAAGACTTGTTTAAGTGATCTTGACCTACCTTAATTGCACATTAGAAGTAAAAATAAGTCCTGTCTGAAGGAAAAAAATAGTTCACTGTACTTTTATTTATTTTTATTATTTTTTAAGATTTTATTTCATTATTTTTAGAAAGAGGGGAAGGGAGAGAGGCAGAGAGGGAGAGAATCAATGTATGGTTGTGTTTCACCTGCCTCCAGCCACAGACCTGACTGGAGACCTGGTTTGCAACCTGGTTATGTGCCCTGGCTGGGGAATCGAACCTGTGACCTTTGGGTTCGCAGGCCAGTGCCTTAACCACTGTGCTACCATCCAGGGCTATGTAGTTTTAAATTATAGCAATACTTTTAATATAAAATTATTACATTAAATAGAAAACACTAGAAATACCAGGAAAAAAATAAAATGAGCAAAACAAGGGATAAAAAGATAGTGGAAAATAAGACAAAAGATCTAATTGGAGCTACCAATTCATACTTTAAGATACACATATAAAATAGAGAAAATGAAAACAGAAATTAAGAATTCAATAAATGGGTCTCTTTTCAAAGCAGATTAGTAAAAATGTAAACTGGGAAATAACTCAGTAGACATAATCCTACATATTAGAATTATATATAGAGAGAAAGATAAACATATAGAAAACATAACGGATGTAAAGGAGACAATAAAGAGAACTAACAAGTGTAGTCAGAGCACAGAAGAGACAGACTGGCACAAAATAAATATTTCAAGATCTACCAATGTAGAATTTTGAAAGTTTTGCTATGAATCACAAACAGAAAAAATATAAAAATGATACCTATGTACCTCAAAGGCAATGACAAAATTTTAAAAAACAGATATAAAAACACATAGCTTTCAAAGAAGCAACAATGTTTCATAATTATCTTCTCAAAAGAAATGAGATAAAACAGAATATAATCAAATGAAACTGCTAAACTAGGAGTCTATACCTAGTGAAAATATCTTTTAAAAATGAAAGTAAGCCCTGGCTGGTGTAGCTTGGTGGATTGAGCACCAGCCTGCAAACCAAAGGGTTGCTGGTTTGATTCCCAGTCAGGGCATATGCCTGGATAACAGGCCAGGTTCCCAGTTGGAGTCATGCGAGAAGCAACTGATCAATGTACCTCTTGCATATCAATGTTTCTCTCTTTTGCCCCCTCCTTTCCCCTCCCTCTAAAAATAAATAATGAAATAGTTTTTCAAAGTTGACTTCTCATTTAAAATAATTAAAAATTTGATGTACGTCAAAGGAAAGGTGACATGTAATAATCCTATCACAGAATGCAAAGGTCTACACTACACTCTTTTCAACCAATGGTAACACTTTAAACTGAGGAGACCTTAAATAATACATATCAAGAAACCAGGAAGGTAATCAAGAATTAGACACAAATAACTCTAACAGTCTGAGCTCACAATATATTCTTGGGGTACCAAGGATACAAAAACAATTCATAATGACTACCTGCTGAAACCAGAAAGTCTACATATCTGTAATATATGAACAACAGTAAAAAGATAATCCCCCAAATATACAGGTAGGTTTCCTCCAAAGGAGCTTCAACTTATGAACAAAAAGAGGGTGGCTTAGATTGGTTTGAGCATCATTCCATGCACTGGAAGGTTGCAGGTTCGATCCACCTGTCAGGGTACATACCTAGGTTGCAGGTTCAATCCCCAGTTGGAGTGCTTAAGGGAAGCAATAGATGTTTCTCACATCTCTCTCTCTCCCTCTGTATATATATATCCATTAACGAAGATTTTTTAAAAAGTGAGTTGCAATATCTTGTCTTTCATTTGAGTCTACTTTATTGCATTTTGTTGAAGGAAATTCAATTTGAAATCCAAACACCCAAACCCTGAACATAGGTAAATAAAGGAGTTATTATTAGCCTTCCAAAGTGTTTTCCTTCACAAACTAATTCATAGGAAGGTTCTTTAGACTGCACATTTAAATGTCTGCTTATAGATCATTAATGCTTTTGCAGAGAGGCTGAGATGTAAAACTTAGAGTCACTGTCCTCTGAAGACTGATTCAGATGAGAATGTGATTCAAATGAGAAAATAACAATGAATATTAATAGAAAACATAAAATTGAATGATAAACTCAAAATGTAGTTATAAATATCCATTCAAATACTTGAGAATGAAACAAGGGAAGCTGCTATGACTACTCTGAGGGAGAATAGTAAGTGGAAGAGAAAGTAATGACAAGGCATGAGAGACAGAAAGAGAGCAAGTGAGAGAAGTTTTAGGATAAAGGAATACATTAGATTGCTACAGACATCCATCACCTCTTCATTCACCTCATATTCCCACTTAGGGCTTACATTAATTTTAACTGCACCAAAAGATCTTAACCAGTACTACAGATATCATTATTAGGTAGCTGAATTTTGGTGGTGAGAAAATAATTCAGTAAAGCTCAAGTGAAACTACAAAATAAAATTGGACTACATTATATATTATTATATGCCACTCCAGACATTTGTTATAGCTGTGGCTAACGTCAGGACAAACTATTCCATGTGGTGTTGTTACAGAGTGGGAGAAAGTAAAAATCCCCTTCTCTGCAGTTTGGGGATGGAGATGGGGTGAGGTTCAGTTGGACTAGCCTTTGTCCTTTTCTTGCCAAAGAAATAGGAGGGGCCTTACCCAGAGGATAGTGACAAAAAGACTTCCAGTAGTGCACAAAATTCTGTCAGTGGTCATAACTGTTTACTGTACACATTACGTCAAAGAGGATTTAAAATAGAGGCATCCATCACTCTCCCAGGTCCCCCAGATGGACATGCAGACAGCGACTCATTCACTCCCCTGATGGAACCACAGACAGACACATGGCCTGAGAGGCAGGAAAGAACTCACCTGGTTTGGGAGAATGGGGGCAGCAAAGGGGATAAAGAGAGGCACACAACTTGCGCAGAGATAGGGTACTGTTTGTGGTATAAGAGTTGGGGAATGGGCATAAGATACTCCCCTAATTGGGTACAGCAGCTGCCAGGAACTTTGAATTTATAACTGGAATGCTAAGTTGTGAACTATTGTGTTTCTGAAAGATGGTATCTTTTGCTTATCTGTTTAAAAGCTAGCCTAATCAGACAGGACTGTATATTTTGGGTGTTCTTAATCAATTGATTAATTAATTAATTTTAAAGCAAAATTTTAAGAAGACTTTATCATTTATTTATTATTTTCAGAGAGAAGGGCAGGGAGGGAAGAAGAAAGGGAGATAAATATGAGTGTATTGTTGCCTTTCACCTACCTCCATCTACGGACCTGGCTGGAGACCTGGCTGGAGACCTGGCTTGCAACCTGGTTATGTGCCCTGACTGGGAATCGAACCAGCAACCATTGGGTTCACAGGCCAGCACCTTATCCACTGAGCCACACCAGCCAGGGTATTTTGGGTGTTTTTTAAAGGAAGTGGGATTTAACAGCACAATTGCATCTTTAATATAAATCTGTATACCTCTCAAATAAACAAAATACCTTTCCTTTTCACTACATTCTTGTTATTAAGAGTCATTCCTGGGGGCAGACTAATGGAGGCCATTAAAACTGAGGACCACCCTCCTCAAGGGTTCTGTTACAGTGTCTTACCTACTCCATATGGGCAAACCTGATGGCCTCTTTTACAGGGATGTCATTCTTCTCACCAGGGTGTGACAGATCAGATACCTTCTTACAGCACAACTTCAAAGAACACGGAGAATTAAGGCCCTGTAGGTTTAACTTTGACCGGTGGGAGATGAGTGCTAGAAAATAAATTATTTTCCTGTCTTTTTCTAGACCCACTGTCAAGAGAAGTTGTTGTTTACACAGCTTCTCAGAACATATCCCCATGAGCCCCTTCTATAAAGTGGTGACCAGTTTAATCCTTCCTTATCTCACTCACCTCTTCCCTCACTCCTTCCCCCTGAGGATGTTCTCCCTAATAAAAAAAAAAATTCCCACAGGCTCTTCTTTCTGAGGAACCCAGCCTAAGGTAGCCCTCAAAATTCTAATAGGCATTTTGTGATTCAGTTTTTATATATTTAAGAAGCACAAAAGAATGGTACAAAGTAAGGAAAAATAACCTCATAGCTGGCCACCATTGAAGCCAACCCAAGACTACCTTCTTCATTGGTTGTTTCCTCTGAGGTCAAATGTTACTTCTTTCATTAATATCTCCCTTAAAATATTCAACTTGTACCAGCCATTGAGAGAATGAATCCATCATTCACTCCCCACTGTGTAAAATAGCTATTCAACTAAACAACTGAAAAACCAATAATAAATATGAACCATCTGCAAAGTATCTTTTTAAATTTTTTTCCATTTTGCTCTCCCCACTGCTAAGGCCACTTAACCACATGACCCCCTACCCCGGAATATCCCTACAAAACCATCCCTTAGCCCATTCAATAAACACATTTCACATTTGTTTCCTTTAAGATTTTGATTCCTTCTCAGGCTATTTAGAAAATGCAGCCAATCCTAAATAGTAAAAGCAATAATGGCCATAGATATTTCAAGTAGCACAACTGCATTTGCAAAAGGCTGAAATACCTACTGATAAAGTTTAAATTCCTTTGCATAACATTCAAAGTTTTAGAGTCCACATATAGTATGTTCCCAATCAATTACTCCAGCCTCATCCTCTAATTACTATTTCTGTTGTGTCCTAATTCAGCTTGTTTTGCCTTAAACAGACCTCTGCCAAGCTTACCACAATGACTTTGTTCATGATAATTCCACCTTTTATTTTTTTAATCCCCCTCTTTAAAATGCCTTCTTCAAACAAATGAATTAATGTAAGCGTTTTGAAATAATGAAAAGAAAACATTGTATTAATATGAGTTGAGAGGCTGACAGAAGGCAGTAATTAAATGGTGAATTGTCTGGATGTGAAAGAAAAAAAGTACACATTGGTGGTTACAGAATGGACAGCGAGTGTTAAGAATAATAGAGGAAATTGAGAAACCAAACAACTTATATGCATGACATGGGGACATGAACTAAGTGGGGCACTGTCAGAGGGAATGGGGGTACTCAGTGGAGGGGGGCAAAAGGGGAAACATTGGTACAACTATAACAGAAAAGTCAATAAAATGTATTTACTTTAAAAAATATTTTATTTATTATTTCCAGAGATGAGAGGAAGGGAGAGAGGTAGAGAGGGAGAGAAACATCAATTTATGGTTGCCTTTCACCTGCCTCCAGCTACAATCTGGCTGGAGACCTGGCTTGTAATCTGGTTATATGCCCTGGCTGGGAATCGAACCAGCAATATTTGGGTTCACAGGCCAATGCCTTTTCCACTGTGCTACCAGTCAAGGCCCAATAAAATATATTTTAAAAATGCCTTCTTCCTACAGCTACCTATCAAGGTGTTATCTAGCCTTCAAACTATTTCAGATGCCATCTCCTCCATAAAATCTTCCATAATCATTCTAGCTTTAATAGCTCTTAACTATCTACAAACTCTTGAGAGCATTTTGCATGCATCATTCATTGGTAAAGTGAGTAAATGCTCATTTCTCTGGATCAGTGATGGTTTATATCTGTTTTACTGATATATTTGTTTATTAATTGTTCTTCTTTTACTCTCAGAAACATTGCAGTTTAGATGATAATTATATTTATATGTTTGACATTCATCTCATCTTGTTTTATTTTTTAGATTTTTCCATACTGGCTTTATTCCCCATGCTACAATGTAAACCTCTCTGTGAACAGAAATCATATTTTATATATACTATATGCTTCAGGATACTGTCTTTCATGTGGGTCAATATTTATTTATTGAGTTAATCAATGTTAGAGCAGCTACCTTGTTCATTAATGGGGTTCTAAGTATTAAAATATTAAGTTATCTCTTGAAGGCCAATGATTATTCATTATTAAATGGATGTTAATCACAAAAGACTTTCAGAATCTCTATTATGACTATTAGATCCAAGATAATTTATCTATTGCTTGAAGGTTTTATTAGTGTTAAGTGGGTTTCTTTGAGCTCTCATAGTTGATAATCATGAGAAACAAATCTGTGATGCACTTTTCTCTTCAAGCTCTAACATGACTTCATACCTTCAGCTAATTCAGGTTATGAACCTAAAATAAATCTATGTACTTTTTCCAGAAACAAAATTGTACCAGTATTGGGCTGAATTTTTCCTGTCAATATATGTTACACTTAGGAAGTAATAAAATAGTTTTCCTAAGAAATAAAAAACTAAAATCTAGCTTTTAATTTTCTTTCAACTCATATTCAATTTTCCTCACATCCTAACAAGTCAGAGAAAGTTAATATATTTTATCTGTTAAAATAAATTAACAAAAGTAAAAGCCTATCACTGTAGATAGAAAAAAATGCATTCAGACAAGAATCACAATTGTTTTCAATTTTGGAAAATCAGATATTAAACCAGATTCCAACAGTAATTCTCATAGAAGTTTAAACTACACAGGAAATACTAAACAGACCAATTATTCAAATAGAGCCAGGAAATAATAGTCCAAACTGATTTTCAAATCTCTGCTACTCCCATTTTCAAGCTTGTAACATGAAGGCCATGAAGGAAAATGCTACAGGTAAAGTCAATTAACATCATTAACCAAGCTCAGATTTAGTTTTTCTTCACTTCTTTCTTCTTTTAATACAGCAATCTCTATATCAAGTAGAGATCATGAAGCTGTGCTTTTTTCTGCCCTCATCCTTTACCTTACTTTTCTCATCATGAATTCAGTGAGGCAGTGTTTGATAATAGTGTCAAGTTAGAAAACCTGAGGTCTAGCAATTTGACAATGATATAATTGTCACAATGGACCTTCTTTCAGCATGTACCAGGCATAATTAGAATCAAATATCTATCTCTTAGCAGTTCCCTTGGGTTCACCTGACTCTGAAAGTTCTCAGGTCATTAAGGAATATCAATTAATAATGATTTTTCCCATCCCCCAGCAGCTGGTGAAGCATACATTAAAGGTGATATTTCCAGTCTAAATTTTAAAGTGCACAATTTGAAAATATATACTTGGATGTATAGAACATTATCAGCTGAGAAAATCATCTGCTTGAAGTTTGATATTGTAGCCATTACAAAATATTCATCATGACTCAGGAAGTTACTTCCTTTGGTAGTAGAAAAGTGGGGACAAAGGATGCAAGAAGGATATATCACAATCTCAGCATATTTTATTCTATTTATTCAGGTTTTTAAGATTTTATTTATTTATTTTTAGAGACAGGGGGAGGGAGGGAGAAAGAGAGGGAGAGAAATATCAATGTGTGGTTGCCTCTTTCAACCCCAACTGGGGACCTGGCCCACAAATCAGGCATGAGCACTGACTGGAAATCAAACCAGTGACCCTTTGGTTTGCAGGCTGTCCTCAATCCACTGAGCCACACCAGCCAGAGCTCAGCATATTTTAAATATTCACATTTTATATCACTGATGTTATAATCAACTCAGTAAAATATATTCTAATATACAATCTTTGTGGAAGCACTCCTTTACATACTTTACTGCATGATAATCCTATTGTTTCTTGGCTAAACTGCAGTATAAAAAGTGAGTTGGTGTCTATACAGACCAAAACAAAAAATAAAAATGTAAAAGTTTATTACTGTTGATATTCCATGGTCTTAACTACAGATTTCCTTCAACACAAATATACATGTACAATACTACTTTTTGCCATAATGTGGGGGTATGTTCAATATCTAGAAGAAATTGCATAATGGAATTAGCAGTCACTAGGGATAACCCCACTCAGTATGAAAGTCTATGATAAAAGTATTAGGGCGAAAAAAGAATCTTTACAACTGAGTTTAGTTTCTGAAATTATTCATAAATTGAATATCTGAAAATGATTAGTTTGGAGGTTCAAATTATGATAGGTAATGAAGAGTAAGGTAAGCAATTTAATTAGGTAAAATCGTTACCTTAATTTGGAGACACAACAAAGTAAATATAATATAATAATGGGGATGGGACATAAGAGGTGGACTACTGATCTTATTTATATTCTCACATTTTGCACAAGTTTTAAAGAAGGCTACTTTTGGGAAACTGGACTTGAAGAAGCACAGGGGTGGGGAAAAGTAGGTTAACAGTTGTAATACAAATAAATGTAATAATAAAAAATAAAAGAATAAACTATATTTCACATACTCATAAGCATAGACATACTTTTGTTCACCCCTGCATGGGAAACTTGTGGTATATCTTCCCAGGAGCCCTTTGTATTAGGATATTACAAAGAAAATGAACCAAAAGAATATATAGGAGTCTGGCAAGATGGTGGAGGACTGAGTGGAGCTACATCAATCTCCTCCTACATCGCATCAGGAACTACTTTTTTGGAGAAAAAAACAGCTGGAATTACCAACAGAACACTAGCTGGAAAGAAGTCATTTACGCAGAGAGAAGAGAAGAGGACACTTCATCACAACATGACTCCCTAGTAGTTCCTTAATGTGGCAGCTGATCAGTCTGATTGGATTACAACAAAACCTAAAAATGGGGAGAAAAAGAAACAGTCCATCACTGAAAGGAAAGGAAAGATCAGTAAATGAAACAGGCAAGCAAACTACCAGATATGGAATTCAAAAGAATAATGATAGAGAAGCTCAATGAGTTCAGCCAATTCAAAGAAAACTACAACTTCAGTGGAACTACGAAGAACTCCAGGGAAGCTATAAGTAACATACCGAAAACTACACCAGCATTAAAAAGAACATAGAAACTATCAGTAAAAGACAAGAGGAAATAAAGAATACAACTTCTGAATTGAAGAACACAGTAGAAGGAATCAACAACAGGATAGAGGAAGCAGAGAATTGGATCAGCAAGCTGGAGGACAATGTAGAAAAATATGAGAGTGCAATAGAATGAAAAAAGACTGAATAAGAATAAAGATGTTTTAAGAGAAATGAAGGACAACATGAAAGGCAATAATATCCATATCATAGGAATACCAGAAGGAGAAGAGAAGCAAGGAATGGAAAACATGTTCAAAAATGTAATGAGAGAAAATTTCCCTAACATGATGACTGAAAATGTTAATCAAGTTCAGGAAGCACAAAGGGACCCAATGAGGATGAATCCATATAGACCCACTCCAAGACGCATTATAATTAAAATGGCAAATTTGAAAGAGAAGAAGAGAATCCTAAAAGCATGAAGAGAGAAACAGCACATAACATATAAGGGGGCTCCAATAAGTTTACCAAATAATTATTCAACAAAAACAATACAAGCCAGAAGGGAATGACAAAAAATATTCCAGGTAATAGGAAACAAAGGCCTGCAACCAAGAATATTCTACCCAGCAAGGCTCTCATTCAAAATGGGAGGAGAAATAAGGAGTTTCACAGA